>JAVCKT010003329.1:0-37599 GCA_032273925.1 Rhynchotus rufescens | reverse complement strand
GTGGGTTTGGAAGATCTCCAGAGCAGGAGCCTCCCCAGCCTCCCTGGGCAGCCTGGGCCAGGGCTTGGGCACCCTCACAGTGCAGAAGTTCTTCCTCACATGGAGATGGAACTGCCTGGGTTGCAGTTTGCACCCATTGCCCCCTGTCCTGTCACTGGCCACCACTGAGAAGACCTTGGCCCCTACTTCCCTTCGGGTATTAGTACCTACTGATCAGATCCCCTCTCAACCTTCTCTTCTCCAGGTTAAACAGACCCAGCTTGCTTAGTCCTTCCTCATATGAGAGATGCTCCAATCCCATCTCATGGGAGACATGCTCCCATGCTCCAATCATCTCTGTTGCTCTCTGCTGGCCCCTCTCTAGAAGCTCCACATCCCCTGGTGCTGGGGAGCCCAGAGCTGCCCCCAACGCTCCAGGTTTGGCCTCACCAGAGCTGAGGGGGTCACAGGGGCGCCCTTTGGGGGACCACCAGCCAAACATCACCCCTCTCCCCCTCTGCTGCCACCCCGAATCCATCCGCAGGGCTGTGCAAAGGGCCAGCCCTGGCTCCAAGGCGGCGCCGCACGGAGCGGGAATGGGCAAGAGGGCCCCTGGCAGCGGCCGCGAGGGACGCACCGTTGCCGTAGGCCCAGTCATCGTTGAGGCGGTGCCGCACTTTCTGGTAGATGGCCGACATGGTCTTCATGTTGCTCTTCCTCCACTGGCGCCCCAGGTACTTGGTCTGCACCTTGAGCAGCTTGAGCACGTAGAGCTGCATCATGGCCTGCTTCACCTTCAGCGCCCGCTTCAGGATGGGCGCCGACTTGAACACGACCAGCATCTGCGGGGCAAAACACCCCCACAAGAGGGGAAGGAGGCCTGAGGAGGCCGGCACGGAGGCTCAGGGGCCACCAGCCCCCGGCACCGTCTCGAGCGGCCCTGCCAAGCCGCGCGGCGCTGCCTCACCATGGTGCGGGAGTGCTTCCACTTGGTCAGCTTGTTGAGGATGCGCAGGAGGTTTATGCAGGAGAACAGGTTCCTCCAGCAGAACTGGTTGTTATCTCCAGCTTCCTGCAGGGAACAACACAAAGGCTGAAGGAACAGGGAGGGATGGGAGCGGGGAGGAGAGGCCGTCCTGCTCCAAGGAGCTCCCAGGGTGCCAGGGCAGGGGGACACGGCCCTGTCCCCTCCAAGAAGCCACCCACGCTGCCGAGCGAGCCCGAGGGCCTGGAGGACGAGGAAGCAGCTTACCAGGCTCTCGGCCGTCAGCTCCGGCAGCTCGTGCACCACGCAGTACGGGTAGTCCAGGACGGAAATGCTGCCCGAAGGAGGGGGAAACGTAGATCATCTCTACCTGGGGTAGGGGCGATGCAGCCCCCATCCCACAGGAGAGGGGCTCTGATGGGCACCTCCCTGGCATCTGCCTGCATCCAGGCCACAGCCAGGGAGCACCCCTGGAGGGGGAGCAAAGCAAGCAGGGAGCCCCCATCCCACACCCAGCTGGGCTCCCTGCAGCCCCCTCCCACTACCTGTTCTTGGCAGTGATGTAGGACATGATGTTCTGGTTGAAGAACTTGAGGATGAGCGGGATGCAGTTGGCAAAGACGAGGTGCTGGGCCATGTACTCGAACTGGGAGCAGAGGCAGGGAGGGCAGGTGAACAAGGAGCCACCCTGGGGGCTCCCCAGCCCGGTGGCCAGGCGCTGGGACCCTGGCCCTCCTCACCTGGTAGATGTGATTGAGCTTGAAGTGCTTGAGCAGGAGGAGCAACACGGCGGAAATGGCTTTGACGATGATCTCCTTGTGCCGATTGACATCCACGCCCAGCTTCATGCTCTGCAGCACCGTGGTCCTGAGGGACACGAAGGGACCCTTCGGTTGGGACACTGTCCACACCCTGCCAGCCCTGCCATCCAACGCACCCTGACATCCCTCCTGTCCCTTAATCCTGGATTAATAACCCAACAGTGGCCACTGGCTGCACCTCAGCCCCAAAACACAGGGACAACCCCCTCCATGCAGCTCAGAGCTGTAACGAGCATGTAACGAGCATGCAGCTCAGAGCTCAGAGCATGTAACAACACCCCCATCAGCAAAAGCAAATCCTGCATCTCGTGGAAACCGGATCCACTGGGAAGAGGAGCTTCCCAGGCTGAATAAGGCCAAGCCTAGCGCCAGCCTGTAAGCTTTGCTGCACCCTGCCAAGGTCCAAGCCAGGCTCTGCTCCTTTCTTGCTGCCGCCCAGCACCTCCACGGTCACTCACGGCATCTCCTCTGGCAACACGTCTGCCAGGATGTTGATGGAGTCCGTCTTGGCTTTGGAAGTGGGGGCTGCAGCAAGGAGGATCTTCAACAGCGCGATCTGAGGAGAAGCAAGAGCTGGACCAGGGGAAGAGACCAGGCGTGGGCCACCCAACCCATCACAGGATAAAGTAACAAGGCTGGACGCATTAGGAGAGGAAAAGACCCGGAGGGCATCCCCGGAAATGTCAGGGAGCAGAGACCCCAGGACCAGGCACCTCCACATGAGCTTGAAGGGGAGAGGGAAGAACTGGGGGGTCCCTCGGAGCTCCCTGGCTCACCATGTACTGCGGCAGGCTTGGCAGCAGGCCCTGGTACAGGATCTCAGCAGGAACTTGCTCCACTTCCTCTTCCCCCTGGTGCCACAAGAGACGAGACAACCTTGCAGGCACCAGCAGAGCAGGTCCAGGCCCCAGCCCCAGCCTCCTCGATCCCGAGGCAAAGCCAGGATACTCCCACTCCCAGCACAACCCCACTCTGCTCTTGGAAAAAGCCCTTCCCCAGGAGCCGCAGGGCAAGCCCAACCTGCCCAAAGCCCGAAGGCCCGGCAGGCCCGGCACCCGCAGCGCCCACGCAGGGCTGGGTGCCCCCCTTCAGCCCACACTCACCCCCGAGAGCGGGGAGCGCAGATACTCGTCCTCCATGTGCACCTGCACCTCGGCGATGGACGTGTACTTGTGCTGCACGGAGACAGAGCGGCGCCTTCGTGCCCAGAGCGCCGGGTGCCGCCCGCCCAGCGCCCCGCGGCGCGTCCCACCGGGACGGGGTCACAGAACCACAGAATTAAGCTGCAAGCACAGCAGCTTAACCACAGCTTAAGGCTGCAAGGGACCTCCAGAGGTCATCTAGTCCAAGCCCCTGCACATGCAGGGGCGCACGGGGCACAGGGTGGCATCCAGGCGGGTTTGGAAGATCTCCAGAGGAGACTCCACAACCTCTCTGGGCAGCCTGGGCCAGGCTCTGGCACCCTCACTGTTAAGCAATTTCTTCTTAAGTTCCTGTAGAACTTTTGGGGCTTCAATTTGTGGCCATGCGTCCTATTCTGTCCCATCAGCTCTGTAGAAACCTCTGCCATTCCTGCCCGTTAGACACATCTAAGGCTTGTGACCTGATCCCGACAGCCAAGGTGACAACTGCTCGGCTCAGCTCTGGGCACGTTTAGGTAAGCAAGGAAAAGGAGCCAAGGAAGGGAGGGACTCAGCCTGGGAGACCAGGCAAGAGCAGGAAACTCGAGCCTCTCACCTTGCGGGGCAGAGAGAAGCCAGGAAAATGAACTGCCTGCCCTGTCCCTGGTGCTGCGGGCAGGGGAAGGGACCCCGCACAAGGACGGGGGGCAGAGGAATTCCTCCCTCGCTCACCTGCTTCAGCGTGCGGATGCTCTCATGGATCGGCCTGGGCAAGCCCACCACGGTGTTGGTGTCACTAGAGAGAAGGGCAAGAGCCAGGACGGGTGAGGAGCAAACCCTGAGCCACCTCCACAGGCAGATCCCAAACCGCCCCGGGAGGAGCTGGCGACTTCAGGGCTTCTGCGGTGGCACCGGGAGGGCAATGAGTGGCCTCTGCCCCAGCCCCACAACGTGGCAGCCCCTCGCGCCGCCTGCCTACCTGCCCAGCGTGTAGCCGATGAACTTGCTGCGGCTGGACTCCAGGAACATCTCGATGTCTTTCTCCCTGCAGGAAAGGGACATGAGGAGATGCTGCATCTTCTGGTCAGCCCCAAATCCCGCTGCTGCTGGGCGGGCGCACGAGAGCCCCCGTCCACAAGGCATCGCAAATAGCTGCTAGGCAGGTGAAGGAGATGGTACCAGGCCCACGGACCAGAAGCAAAGCCACCAAAGGGACCATCAGATTGATCACTCAGCCCCTTCCTGAGCTCCATGGTGATGGGCAACTCAACCTCTGCCGTCTTCCCTGGCCAGTCACTCCATCTCTCCCCACAGCCTGACCCAAGATGCGGCCCCACGGACTCACCGGACCTTAGGGGCCCAAGGGAGGCCCTTGGGGCAGGCGATGCGGTCGCTGGGGGGGTGCTGGGTGGGGGGAGGCATCACTTCATCCCGTTCGAGGGGGAAGGTCTCTCCCTCCAGGCTGTTGTCGTCATCGTTTTCTTCCTCTTCCTCGCGGGAGTCATCGGCTTTGTAAGGGTCCCGCTCGTTGAAGGCATCGAGGTTGTCCTGCTTGATCAAGGCCTGCAGAGGGAAGGAGCCGGGTAAATTCCCAGGGCAGGAGCTGCTCCAGGAGCGCTGGTGCTGGGCCCGGCTGTCCCTCCATCAGCAGCTCCCGCTCCGGCCTCACCTTGTGCTCCCGCCGGCCCCGCTTCTGCTGCTGCTCGATGAGGTCGGAGGCGGACGCCGGCGGGGACGCGGCCCTCATGTTGCGGATCACCTTGATGCTGTCCTCGGGCAGCGGCGGCAGCCCCAGGATCTCCCGCTTCTCCGCCTTCATGCTCTGCAGCTCCTCGAAGCCCCCGAGCGTGCACTGCAAGGGAGCCCAGGGGACCCTGTCACAGGAGCCTCCTCCGCATGCAGCACCAAGGGCTTCTCCTCCTGCCTGCCCCCAAATCCACCAAGAGGCCCAAATCCTTCACAGAGCAAAGATCTATCCGCCCCGGCACTGCTTCCATCCCTGAGCCAGACCAAAGGCACGGGAAGGTGCTCAGTAACTGCAGCAGAGGCAGCTGGACCTTCTCCTTTGCACACACCCAAGCTCAGCACCTTGTTTTGGCTGCACCTTGAAGTCCAGCTCTAGAGACCAACCACCAGTGCTCCCCTACACAAACTCTATCCAAGTTTAAGCTGGAAAGAAAGGACAGCCAGCTCGGGGGCAGAATTTCCCTCCCTTATTAAAGCTAAAACTACCAGACATATCTCAACACACCCCTTGGCCTCTCACTTACCAGCACAGTCTTCCAGAGCAAGAGCAGCACCTTCTTCATGGGAAAGTGTGGAGCGTGGCCGCTGCAGAATTTGGTCACCATCCCGAAAAGCATGACGGAGAAGGGCTCGTTGTTGTAGAGCGGCGCTCCTGGGTTCACACAACGACAGCAGGGCCGGCCTCAGGCCTGCGCAGAGCCCCTGCCAGCCCTGCACTCGCAGCCTAGATGCACCAACCCCGGCAGGAACCACCCCGATGCCCAGATCCAGTCACCATCCCTGCTCCTCTCCTCCTGGAATGTCCATCCCGTTATACCCAGCTCCGCGCGGAACGTCTGCCTCATGGCCTTCCACTCCGCCTTGTCCCCCTCGGCCTCCTGCCGCACCGTCTCCACGATCAGGTACATGATGTTGAGCAGCACCCTGCAAAGAGTGACAAAACGGGCTCGTTCCTGCGGGGCACGAGGCCGTGGCGGGTTACAGAGACCCTGTGGGCACCCTGTGCTCTGGGGGAAGCCTCAGTTTGCCCAGGTCACCCCCCCTGCTTCCATTCCAAAGCTCCCGGGCCCAGGCTCTGGCACGAGACAGCATACAAGGCACAGACTGAGCTGCAAGTTAACGTATAGAAATGCCCCCTGCCCTGCCCCTTCCCCGCGGCCGGGAGCCGCTGCCTCCTCGCGCCCAGCCCCGGCTCCGTACCTCAGATCCGTGCTGTCGGCCAGGGAGATGGCAGGTTTTCTCACCGCGCTGCTGCAAGCAGCACTATTGCTGCAGAAGAAAAGGAGCCTCAGACACGGGGGCTTTCGGGAGAGGAGCCTCAGACACGGGGGCTTTCGGGAGAGGAGCCTCAGACATGGGGGTTTTCGGGAGATTTCTGCTTTGGCACGAGCAGCCCGCCCAGCAGCACCAGCCCTCGGGCCAGGCGGTGCTGTGATGAGCCCCAATTCACAGGGAGGTCAAGGGAGGACCAGAGCCACTTCAGCTTGCTGCCAAACAGCACGGCCAGAAAGAATTTTGCTATAATTTGCATATAATCCTGCATTACAGAGCGCTCCCAAACAATGGGAGGCATTCCAGTACTGCAAGGATTAAATTAGAGATAGGCGAGGAATGAGATTGGAGACAAAGCAGCTGCCACCAGCTAGAAAGCCCCATGCCGAGAGAAGAGCTCCGGGGCCATCTCCGACCGTCTCCGCGCGGCACTCACTCAATCTCCATGTTCAGCAGCTCCACCAGCGCGTTGAACGTCCCCACTTCCAGCAGCAGGAAGATGTTGTACCTCATCCAGGCCTGCACGTCCGCCTCGGAGCCGCACTCCCCGAAAGTGCCTGTAACAACATCCTTGCTGGATCCCTGCAGGAACGCCAAGGCCCTCCCGTGTTGCCAGCAAGAGAGAATGGAAACCACATCCACAAGGTTTAAAACAAGGAAGCAGATGCAGGGGGCAGAACTGCCCCCTTGTGGGTAACAGAGTCAGGGCAGCACACCGAAAGTACCAAATTTGGGATCAAAACCTCCAAATTCTGGCTCTCCTATAAAATCTTTGGCTCTCAGTGCTGTTAAAAGCCTATAACCTGAAAGACCATGAGAGGTTCCCTCAGTTCTGAGCATCCAAAGACACGCTGAGGAATTCAGGCGTTTTAAAGCCACAGTTTCCAATCGGTTGCCCGGACCGAGCGCTGGGAAGGCAAGGCAGCCACGTGGCACCTTGGGCAACGTAGAGGATGGCGCGGGCAACGCGCAGCCGCTTCTCCCGCGCGGTGACCTCCAGCCCGTCGAGGAGCCGCATGGCGTGAGTGCGGTGCTGCTTCTTGTCCAGCTCGGTCCACTTCTTGTCCCGCACTGAAAAGCCAAGGCCAGCAGCATGAGGACATGTAGAGCCCCCCACCAGCATTCAAACCTGAAAGCATCCAGCGGGAGGGCAAGGGGGGCTGCCCCGCTGAGCTGGGTGCTCGTGGGACGCTGTGCATGTCACCTGGGCACGTGTGACATGGGCATGGGGACAAGCCCTGCTCGCAGGACACGACTGGCACAGGCGGCCCAGGGAGGTTGTGGAGTCTCCTTCTCTGGAGGTCTTCAAAACCTGCCTGGATGCCACCCTGTGCCCCGTGCTCTGGGTGTCCCTGCTGGAGCAGGAAGATTGGACTAGATGATCTCTAGAGGTCCCTTCCAACCTTAACCATTATGTATGTTCAAAGAGGTAAATTCCCTCCTGTACTTCCTCTGATCCTTAGGCTCGGCCTGAGCCTCTTGGGCTCTGAAGGGGTTCTGGGCAGTGTCTGAGAAGATGCAGCCCCATGACTGTGTCCTGTTTCTTCCTCATCTGTCCTGTCACCATTAAAAACCTGGGGCAGGAGGAGTGAGAAGCTGCGTTGGGCGGGAGGTCACCTGCAGAATCGGAGCCCTGAGGTGTGACGCTGAGATGTGGCCGCGTGGTGGGTGCAGGACTCCTTGACCATCGCTTCTGTAAGCGCTGGGCCAACATGGAGCTCAGGATCTTGTTGATCTTGGAATCATTATAGTGTGAAAAGACCTTCAAGATCATCAAGGCCAACCATAAACCTATCCCCACCCTGCCTGCTAAACCATGTCCCTAAGCACCTCAGCTACAGGTTTCTTGAATGTTATTGGGGACGGTGACTCCACCACTTCCTTGGGTGGTCTGTTCCAATGTTTCTCTCCTCTTTCTGTGTAGAAATTCTTCCTCATGTCTAACCTGAACCCCACCCCTATGCAACTTGAGGCGTTTTCCTCTTGTCCTGTCGGTAGTTTTGCGCAGACTTGGGTTGAATGGGTCCTCTAGAAGTCACCTAGTCCAGCCTCCCACTTGGGACTCTTGCTGACACTACATCAGGTTGGTTGTAGATGTAGAGTCAAGGCCTGAACACCTGGAGAGCTGAAGATCTCCCAGGCTGGGTGACCTGTTCAGCTGCACAAGGAGGTCAGGTCAGGAGGGACTAACATGGTCTGGTTGTAACTGGGAACATCTCCCAAAATCTGGAATGGAGCCTTTTTTAGGAGGCATTTGGGAGCTTTCAGTGCTCAAGTAAATGGAAAGAGCTGGTGGACCTGCTGGCATCAGCTCCCACAGTGTTCAATCACTGCCCCTTTTTATGGAAGAGCTGGAAAAAAGAATCCCGGAGGATCCAAAACAAGTAGAGAAATTTCCCCTTCTATCAGGGTTAACTTTTTTGCTCTGTCTCAAGCCAAATTTAACGCTGCAGAAGAGGAAGCCCAAATATAGAGGGGTGAAGAGAAAAGGGAGGAAAAATACCTGTTTTTCCCCTTCTTCTCCTCCTACATCCTCCTAGGGAGGCCAGGAGGGCCTCAGGTTCATTAAATCTTGACAGGTCCTTCCTGTGCACGCTTGGAAAGCTCTTACACGTTGGCTCTGCTTTTTATCTGTTGAGCCTGCAGATATTTACGTTTTTACCTCTTTTGGGGCCTTTATAAGACTGCAGAAAACCTTTCAGAGCAGTTTAACGTGCAATAAGAGGGGGAAAACCATGGTTTGATTTCAGGCAGTCGGGCAACAGTTGGAAAAGCGCAATTAGACCCGTAATTGGAAAGCTTCTTAGGCAATTAGTTTTTGTAGGAGTGTCTAATTTAGTCCAAAGTACAGGGTCAAGGGAACTTGCTGTGAAGGAAAAACATGGATAATTTCCAGGCGTTTTGGTGCTGATGTGGAGGTGGAGGAGAGCAAGGCCATCACATCTCAACCAGCTTCGGAGCCGTTGGGTGCTGTGGAGGTGATGGGTGCTGCTTGCAATGGGCTGCACCCGATTTTCCAGAGCTTTAATAACCATCGTGGTCCAACCAGTGCAGACGTTGTTAAAATTAAAAAAATAAAATAAAATAAAATAACACATATTCCTTTAGAGAGAAGCTTTACCTTCTTGCAGCTACCAAGCCCAGGCACCAGACAGATGGTGCCTGGTGGCCCCAGTGTCATTTGCGACCTCCTACCAGCAGAGCTGTTTTAAGAAATATTAATTCAACACTTAATTACTCGGTTTTTAATATTTTCTAGCGGATTGAGGTTTGCTGTAATCCTCTGAACGTGGAGGAAAAGCTAAATGTTCTCTGCAGAATAATGTAGATTTGCTCCCCAGGACATTGCCGTGGCTGCCTGCTGGTTTAATGCGTCCTGCCAGCGAGTCCTTGAGGTGCTTCTCCCTTTTCATTTGCAAATAATCATAAAAAAAGCCTCTAACCTTTCCTGTCGTGTGTGTAACATTTTATACAATCACAAAGGAGAGTAAATTGAGTAAAACTTACTCTCCTTGGCAGGATTTCCCTTCTGATTAAACTCAATATGAGCAGAGAGGACCAGGGCAAACACCGTCATTTATCCAGGTCATTTTCCATAAGAATCATAAAAATTGGATAGAAAAGGCCCTATTAGATTATCTTGTCCATCTCCCGTCTTGCCCATTTTGGTTTGTTCTCTACCAAAACCTTGGGAAATTTTACTTCTCGAAATGGAAGAAATATAATTGGCCTCCTCATTATTATTATTATTATTATTATTATTATTATTATTATTATTATTATTATTATTATTATTATTATCATCCCATCTTGGTAGCAAGATCTTGGGTAGCAAGATGGGATAATAATAATATTTATAATAAATATTATAAAAAATTATAATAAAAATTCACAAAATAAAACACACAGCCAAAATAAAAGGTTTTATTTAACAAAATAATAAGATTTTGACGTTGCTGCAAGGATGTTTGTACTCTCTGCAGCTGCCTCGTCTCTAGTAGTTTCCCTTTGCTGTTCTCTTTTTATTGCTTTTGGAGCACAACAGTCTCTGTTTTAAGCCCATTTCCCACCCTCTGGCCGCTGTGTTATCATCTTTATTTATCTTTATTATTTATCTTTAATCCCACCCTGTTATTTGAGTTGTTGGAGGATCGGAATAACCCCCAGGCCACGTGTCACTATTTCCCTCCCCTGTTTATACCCGTCGAGCCCTTGCTGGCATTAACAGATGAACAACAACAGACCCTTCTTCCTGCATAGCAGGCAATATTTATAGTGCTCCTGGGATTAAAATAACTTAAAATTCTCCTAAAGACCTTGACCTTTTTTTTTTTGCCCCCCTTAGGGCAGCTGCAAGGGAAGTACATGCAAGATTACTTAAAAAATGCCAACAAAGCAATGCTGAAAGGATGGTAATGATGAAGCCAGTGTCAAATAGCAGTTATAAAATGTGCTTAACTCACTATGTGTGTTTTAATTTCTGTGCAGCTTGTGTATTTGCATGAGAAGAAGGAAAAGAGGGAAGGTTTTGACCTCTGTCTATGGCCAGACCGTGTCCAAAACAGCCTGCAAATTAAAATAAGGATCCAGGGGCTGCACACATGGAGACTGTCCATGTCTTTGGTGCCTCTGCACTAATAGGAGGGTTTTGGAGGGGAGGACAAGGTGCCCAGCTCTGTTTTGGGAGGAATTAGCTGCCTGTCGTATCCTTTTGCTCCTTAAAATACAGGTGTGCCAGAGCTGCCACGCACAGACTTGCAATAAATGAACTTCGTTAGCGAAAGCGCTGTAATTACACAGCTCTTCTCCCAATTTGGCACGGGGAAGGCAAGGAGAACCTCAAGGGCAGAGCTGGCCCACTCCAAACTCTCTGCATTATTTTTCTTCCTTCACTTTAATATATTAATCTACTGGGTGACCCTTTTTCCACAATGAATTGCCTTGCTTAGAGCATAAATTGATGGCATAGGTAGGAGTTGGATGGCATAGGATGGAGCGGATGCCCCGTGCTCTGGGTGTCCCTGCTGGAGCAGGGGGTGGACTGGGTGATTCCTAGGGATCCCTTCCAACCTCAACCATCCTGGGATTCTGTGTAATCCACTTCAGGCAAGTTTTGATGCAAATAATTTTTGCTCCAGGTTTTGAGTGATTCCAGGTTTCAGCATTGAGAAGAACTGGACTCATTTTGGTAA
This sequence comes from Rhynchotus rufescens, assembly GCA_032273925.1. NCBI lineage: Eukaryota > Metazoa > Chordata > Aves > Tinamiformes > Tinamidae > Rhynchotus > Rhynchotus rufescens. The sequence continues at coordinate 26,483 of JAVCKT010003329.1, read as the reverse complement.
GGGCAAGGACCAAAATTAATGGGAAAACTGGTTTCACATAGTAGATAAAATAGCCTGTAGGAAAAACTGGGGTGTGCTGCTGGAAAGAGCCCTCTTCCCAGCTCCATGCCAACCTCTCCTGGTGCTAGCGCTGGGATTGGGAAGCTGCTAGCAGGAAGCACTTCTGGCCGGGATATTTGGAAGCATGGAATGATCCTTGCGGCTATGGCACCTCCGAGTCATCATTTGCAGCACAAGCGACAAGGTCAGGAATCACGGAGCGCTGCAGAGCGAGGAATTCTGGAGGAGATTCCCCGGTGGAGCTTTCCCAAAGGCCTTTGCCTCTCCTTGGGAGCCAGGAGATGCATGGAAACATTTTAGAGGCTCCTTAGATGTTCCCAGCAGTGGGAAAACACTGTGAGTGCAAAACCATCCTGAAGCTGCTGCTCTGGAGAGGCCTCCACGGATACAAGTGAAGGGATGAGCTGGAAAAAGGAAATGAAGGGAGCGAGAGGAGGGGGACCTGTGCCCACACAAGTGCCATTTCACACAGGGAAACCCAGGACCGGGGAAAACGGGGCAGTTTGGGTGTAAATTTCCCCTTCCTGGGGGTTTTATTTAACAAGCCAGCCCATGGGGTCTCCAACAAGAACCTCTGTGCCAGGAAAGGTTGGAAATCCCGAGCCATGAAATATTCAGCCGACAAAAGGGCCCCAAATCCATGATGGTCCCACCAAAAGGGTAACAAAGCCTCTGTGTCCCCCTTGCCACGCTGCACGGGGCTCCTCTGCTTATTTTTTCCCGTATTTTTCCACGTATTTTATTTCAGTTTCTATCAGAACCAAAATGTGAGCTGGGCAAAGCAGGGGGTTGCTGCTTGAAGCTTGCAAAAAACTTCCTTTCTTTCCCCTGCTTGCAGGAAGCCTTGCACGTGTAAGACACACGGGAGAGGAGTATTTTATCAGCAGCACATAAATCGATGGGAGAAAAAATATACAGTATTGATTTGGGGGTTATTTTTCCTGTGGCTTTGGAGGGGTTGTTAATGCAGCAAGTACACAGGAGCGCTCGTGTGCCTGTCTGCACCGTAATCTCAAATAAATTGACTTTTTTAAGAAACCCTTTTTTTCACCCGTCGTTTCGGTGACGTGATTTGTGGAGCAGCTGATACCTCCTGGCACCTAATTCCTCATTTTGGGGGCTGTGTAAAAGGGTGGAGGATAAATTTTGATGCCTTATGTGCGGCGCGAAGCCTCTCGATTCCTCATCCGTGTTTTTTCACTCCCTCCTTTCCCTCTTTTAGACGCTGCTTTATTTCTTTTCAGTAGATGGAAACATAATTTATAGCGCAGACACTTTCTCCACCTAATTCTTGCCCGTGACATGGCCAGAAAGAAGCGGGTTTAGATGCTGCAAGTGAAATACTCCTTCCTCTAGGTCACTAGCAGCAAAGGGCTTCGTGACGCGCTGCAGCTTTTGCTTCTTGTTCCCACTGAGAAAGGGACCAACACGTGCACTGAAACACGGACCCCTGGTCGTGCTGATGGAACGAAAGCCCTGGATGCCACCAGGATGTCCCAGGGAGCTCCGGCGTCACCTCTCTTACAGCCTTGGTGTATGTATGGCATGTAGGATTTGCTCCCCGCAACCCCTTAATAATTTTCTTCTTCCATATCCTGCCTGAAGACTCCCAGGGTGCTTGAGCGGCGTCGGGACCCAAGGAGATTGATGCTGATGGTGCTGCTCCATGGCACTTTATTGCAAAGAACTCGACGGTAATTCAGTGATCCCGGCTCATTACGGAGCTCCCTGCTGCAACGGGGCTCCTCGGGCCGTGAGGCCGATGCGATTCTCGCTCCATCACCCGTGTCCTCCTAACACTCCGCTTTGTCTTACCCTCCTTGCTCGTCTTTGGATGGACTCCTGCTCTTTCCGTGAAGACTCCCAAGCTCCTCCAAGCTCCCTGATCACCAGGCAGCCTCCGTGGTGGATGGAGCCTGGTATTTTCACAGAAAAAAACACAGAATTTTCTGCATTGGACGTTTCTTTTCTCTCATCCACATAGCAGCAATGTTGCCTTGAGCGCTTTTAGGTCTTTTAGCTCATCTTGGAGGAAAAAAGTAGGGATGGAGCTAAATGCAAATGCTTGTCACAGTTCAGCAAAGCTCTGATTCCGACACTGCCGAGCACAAGTGCTCCTTGTGCTGCTGCTAAGTTCACCTTGTCTTTTCTGTAGAGAAGGGAGGAAAATCGGGAGCTCTTGCCCATAGGATGGGACTGTTATTCTCTATATCTTTATGTAGTTATACACCCCTCCGCCTTATAGTTCTTGCTGGTTGGTGGTCTTTCTTTTGTTCCCCAAATGCTGATTTTTAGTCTATTTTTTCCACACAATTTAGAAAGTAATGACTTCCATGGGAAGGAGATGGCCTTTTGGTTGCTTTTTATTACAGGCGATTTTCAGTAGGTCAAGGAAGAGCAGAGAGGGGCTCTTCGAGTGGCCTGAGGAGACATCCTGCTTATCTGCGTCCTGTCACCACTTAGATAGATCTCCCATTGCTGCTTGTTGAGCAGTGGCAGCCCAAGCAGGACGGGGAATTTGCCAGCACCGCAGATTTCCAAGAATTTAGGACGTTTAGTTTGTCTTTCTGCAGAGGTTGCCAGCGTTGCTCTTCTTGCCACCCTCTGGCATCGCTGACCACCAAAGCTGGACACCTTGATGGCCTCGGGTAGCAGCATGGCAGGATCAGAGGATGTCACTTAGGCAACAGCAAGTCTTGGACATAGTGTCCCACAGCCTTGGTCTTGGGGAGTTATGGACCGTGAGATGGGTAGAAAATTGCCTTGACTGCCACATTGAAAGGACTAGAAGTCCCTAAGGATCTGTAGTGGATCTGGTGCTTTTTGACACCTTTCCCAACAACATGGTTGATGGGATTGAGTAGAACCTTGGCAGACTGATGGATGAAGCTATTCAGAAGGACTGTAACAAGCTGGAGAAGAGAGTTGATGGAAGCAGCACAAAGCAAAGGCTAGTGAAGAGTCCTACCCCTGGGGCGGGTTAATCCCATGCAATATTCCCAGCCTGTTTGGCTGGGAAGAAGCTCTAGGGAAGGGTTGAAGGACCCTTGTAGGCGAGCTCTGGCTTATGAGTCTTATATGTCCTTGTGGCCAAGGCCAACCATACTCTGGGTTTTATCAGCAAGGTTGAAGGGGCTGTTTTCCCTTCTTGTGGGACCAGCTCTGGACAAGATGTCCTGCCTGGCGTTTCTTGATATGAGAAAGGCAACGAGATGCTGGAACGAGACCAAGAGAAACCTCCAAGGTAACTAAGTGTTGGAAGAGGGGTCAAGAAAGCTGATTTGTTCAGCCCGGAGAAGAGGAAGTGCGGGAGGAACGTTATTTCTCCCATCATTATCTTCATTTGCCTCTAGTGGAGGTTGCAGAGCAGATTGTGTTCCTGGATGTGTCTGGCTGTGGAAGAGGATGTAATGGACTCCAGGTAGATTTAGATGACGCGCTGGAAGGGGGAGGAAGAACAAACCAAACCAGAACCACCACAAACCCCAAAGTATTGTCTAAGGAAACAAGGGAATCCTGGCTATTTCTAAGAACAGGTCTTAGAAGCTCCTCTGTGAGCAAAAGTTTCACCTTGAAATAGGAAGGGAGACTACAACTTTATCGAGTTCTGTTTTCTCATAACCAGCCTGTGACAGTACAGAATAGGCGTTGACTTGCTGGAAAGCAGGTCTCTTCATGGAGAGGGACCTAGGACTCCTTGGTGGACACCAAGGTGCCCATGGGGCAGCAGGGCCCTGGTGGCCAAGGAGGCCAATGGGCTCCTGGCTGCATCGGGAGGCCGTTGGCAGCAGGGCAGGGAGGGGATCCTGCCCCTCTGCTCAGCTCTGGGGAGGCCAAAGCTGGAGCCTTGGGGGCAGCTCTGGGCTCCCCAGGACAAGGGGCACGTGGAGCTGCTGGAGAGGGGCCAGCGCAGAGCGCCAGGGCTGAGGAAGGGCCTGGAGCAGCTCTGGAGTGAGGAGAGCCCGAGCGAGCGGGGCCTGTTGAGGCTGGAGAAGAGGAGGCCGAGAGGGGAGCTGGTCAGTGTGTGCAAGCAGCCGAGGGGAGGCTGGAGGCAGGAAGGGGCCAAGCTCTTGTGGGTGGTGGCCAGCGGCAGGCCAAGGGGCAGTGGGTGCAGGTTGGAGGCCGGGCAGCTCCATGTGGCCGTGGGGAAGAACTTGTTTGGTGGGAGGGTGCCCGAGCCCTGGCCCAGGCTGCCCAGGGAGGCTGCGGAGGCTCCTGCTCTGGAGACCTTCCCAGCGCGCCGGGATGGAGCGGGTGCCCCGTGCTCTGCGTGTCCCTGCTGGAGCAGGGGATGGACTGGATGATCTCTAGAGGTCCCTTCCAACCTTAATAATCCTGTGGTATTGGCATTACTGTAGCTTTTTTTACTAGAGTTAAAAGAAATTTATTGAAGGTGGGAAGTGAATCTCGCAAATTTACCATGTTACACAAAGTGCTGCATCAGAGGTGGTTGATTCATGTGTTTTTTATTATTTAATATTGCACATTTGGATTAGATTTTTTTGCTAGGAAAGCAGCGTAAGCAGTTGTTTTACCTTCTTGACGACCAGTTCTTCCAGATTGGTGGGAGAATCCTTTGGGATGGACCTCTGAGCTTGGATATACATGGAGCTTTGGAGCTTTAACTTGGGTGCTTGGCGCTCAACTCTGCCCTTGCAATAGCTGTGTATTGTGTCCAGGGAACGTAGCTATGCTTCAAGGTTGAGTAGGGACTAAGTGTAGCACGTTCATATTTTTAATTATCTTTATGTTCAGCTATCCCTGAAGCTGTTAAGTCTTACAGCTAGTTCAGGGCAATAACAGCTAGTCTGGTAACCCAGGTGATTTTGTTTTAGGAATAAAGTTGAAAGGGTTTTATGAGGTGCCTCTTCATGCAGGTGAAGTTTTGACTTTGCTTGAACTCGTTTTTGATTTGTTTTGACTTGCTATTTAAATTGATCAACAACCAGAAAAACAATTTCTGCACTTGTTTCTTCAAATATTTTTTACCCTCCTGTGTTCTGGGTGGCTTTTTCTGATCTGGTAGAAGGGATGGAAAATGACCTGACTTTTGCCCATATCCTCCTGCTTCTCTCTCAAGCAATGTGAGTTCTATGCAAGTTGATTATCCGAGTAAATCAACTTTTCGATTATCTAAGAATTAGTCACCTCTGCTGTTCTTTTACGAAGCTGTTTTGTTCAGGGTAGCTTTATAAACCCTTTCTCAAGGAACTTGGTCTCTCTGTGTCGCATTTTAAACTGTAATACTGTTTTATCTCGGGTAGTCATCACATTCAAGTTTCATTCTTGTCTTTGATAGACGCTCCTGCCCTTGCTCTGCGGTAGCTACTAAGCAATAAACAGCTGAGTACAACAGTTAAAAACCTCATTTGAAAACAGTGGCATGAGTTAGGAAGTGGATGTTCCATTGTTCCTTTCCTTGGGAACATACTAACCAAATACAAGTTGGCTTGAATTGGGGGTATTAACAACTCTACCGCGACACCTTATCTGCCCACACCCTTCCATGAAAGGTTTGGGGAACTACAGTATATATTTAACCATTTAATATACCTAGAATATCAGTTAGAAGTACCGTTTTCGTTATGATAAAGCTGTTAAATCTTATCTGTGTTGTCAGCTTATTTTTTTATGAATGGAACTTCAGCCCCGAGATAAAATGTTTTATTACATGATTTATTAAGGGTTACTAAAATCTGTCACTGTAATACTGTCTACTTAAAACATTGTAAAATAATCCTCCCCTTACTGGCTAATACTCTCATACAAGTCCCTAAATAGATAAACATGAAATAATTTGTTTTCTGTCGAATCAAAGTAAAGCAGCAAGCGTAAAACCTGTCAAACTCTGTTAAAGCTGTTTGATATAGTAGTAGTACCAAGATTGGACAAATGCAATCCAAATTTGCCTTGGTAAAATGAAATTCTAATAACTGATGTTTATCCGTGCGTTTAAAGGAAGAGCAATAGCACTTTGGAGCTCAGTGCTTGGCTTTAAAAACTAAACTCGCGTTTTACCATTCTTAGTTCCTTTTCAGTTTAGTCCCAAGCTTAATGGAAACTTTGCTTTAGGCTTCTAACCTCTTATATTGAAGAGGTGGCATTGCCTTCATTTCTGGCCTCTGACCTCTTGTGCACTAAACAAATCTGCTATAAGCACTGGGGCAATGTGAGCAAAACTTAATACTGTGGTACAAGGAGTCTTAGTGACCCAGTGGATTTCATGATTTCAAGGGTGAAAAACGGAGAGATCAACAGAAAAAAGAAATCTAACAACTCTTGACGTTGCTTTAAACAGATCTGCAAAATAAAATGCTGTGTGATCTGTTGAATTTGGAGCTGTTCAGCCTCTAGTGCCCCAAAATTGCCTCAAGTGCCCCTGTGTTTTGGGTCCCTGGAAAGCGTGATGGAGCGTGGATTGGGCAACTCACAGGCAGCCTTGGCAGAAAGGGCAGCGTTTGGCTTTGGTCAGCAGGGAATCTCGCCCCGCGTTCGGTTCCCTGGGCCTCGGAGGTGGCCCGAAGCAGCAAACTGGCTGGGACTCCCTTGCTCACCCTGTAGAGCTTCTATTTTTAGTTGTTTATCGAAGCAGCCACTCGAGTTAGCAAAAGGAGTCTCCGGGACCCAGATTAAACCTTGGTTTTGAAGTGAATCACACCAGCTTTAATCTGCTCATTTGTGTATTCCTAGTCCTCTTCTTCCAGAGTCTAATGAGACTCAGAGAAAAGTCCTTATCTGAACTTCCTTCCCTGGAAGGGGATAACCTCGCCTCTCCAAATCAGTGTTTTTCTGCTGCAGGAATAGATGGTTGTTCAAAATAGACTTTAGTGTAATCAAATATGGGTTTTTTAATTAAAAGAAATCATAGTAAAGATGCATGTTTCAGTGCAGGCTGTTTTCCGTTTGCATGATTATATACTGAGTGATACCATGTAAAATTGAATTCAGAAAGACATAAAATATCTAGAAGTTACTTTTGACTCTTCTGATGATCGTGGCTCCTAAACGTGTGCAGAAAACCTAGATTTTCCTGCTCAAAAGGAGTTGAAATCAAGCTCCTAATACAGAACATCATAAAGCTGTTAATATCTCTTTGATCATCTCCCCAAAATCTCTCCATTGCATCCTTAATCTCACCATTTTCCCTTATTTTTCTTTTGAAATGAATCATAGGGGACTGGACAAGCAAGGTTAATTAATACAGGGGAGTAGAGGTAGACAAGAGCGATCTGTGAAGCATACTGTGGATTTTCCTTAAAAGTATTACCTAAATTGTGCAGCAGTATAAATATTTCTAATACTTTAATGCATCAACCAATGCACTTTTTGACAACAAAAATAGGAATGTTTGAGGAAGGAGGAAATAGAAGGCTGGGAGACATAGAAGGCTGCTGGCATTAGAGGTCGCTGTGTGCTCAGAAACCCTCCAAATTTGGGACTTGTCCCATTTGGAAGTAAGGGATGAAGAGGAAAGTGATGCAGAATCGTCGAGCTAACTGGGTTGCACAAATGTCCGAGGGCTGCCTCTGCAGTCCCATTTATCTACCCTGTGTCTGTTACTGTAGATGAATATTGGTGACATCAACCTCGATCCATATCGTGGCATCACAGAAACTGCTTTCAGCAAAGCGGGGAAAAACTGTTTAGTCCTTGCATGAACTTGGCCTCTCAGGAATGTTTGCACCCTCACAAGCAGTAGCATTTTTTGCTTGCTCCTCAGATTATAGCAGAAAACATCAACTACCAAGTGAACACTTGGAGGGGAAAAAAATATACTCTGGGAATATCACTGAAGTCTTCCCTGATTTATGTTTTGATTTGCTGTTTATGATTTATGTTGATGTTATTGAGTGTAAAAGATGCTTTTTAATATTTGCATGTATTATAATGAAGCTCACTGTTCCCTTCTCTTCCTATCTTTCTTTCCCCAGGGCATGTACAAGTATCTTGAGGGGTGTTTTTCGGACTTTAAGCAGAGAGGCTTTGTTGTTGGATATGATACACGAGGTCAGGTGACCAGCAACTGCAGCAGTAAGAAGTATGAGTATTGATTACATTTGCAAGACTAGAAATGAAACTGTGCCTTTAAACCAAAATATGAATTCCATTCTCTGGGAATGCTTTTATGTCATGAACTGCACATGCTTTTTCCTCCTCTCTTTAGCCTGTTTTAATAATAATGAAGATTTGCACTGGGGCTCTCATAACTGGACTGCTGAAAATGTAAACTAAGATGATGGGAAACTCTGATATTCTCAGGGAGGGGAAAGAGGGTTGCTCTACCAAGAGGCATGTCCAGACTTTCAGGTCTGATCTTTATATGCCCATTATCCACCAGCCTTTGGGTAAAGGTTGTAAACATAATATTGGATTTGCACGTACTGTTATCCAGGCTGCCTGGATTATACACAGCTTCAAAAATGTAGAAGTTTAAGGGAAATGCTCCTTATCAGCCTCACAAAGCTCATAATTCTCACCTCATAGTGACATGTTCTTACTTTTTCTCACAAAATGCAGCTTGAATTCACTTGAATTTTCTCACATGAGAAGAACAGCTCTTAACCACAAGCTTTTTTCCATCTCCTTGGCTTGACCCAGAGCTACACAAGTGTTAAAATGGAATTAATGCTCAGTTAAATGAGCTTGTGCACCCAGGTTTCCCAGTGCACCCAGGTTTCCCAGTGCACCCAGGTTTCCCTGTGCCTGCATGGGCTCTAGTGCCTGATTCTTGCACCAGTCCTTGTGCTGAGGGAGGTGGCAGAGCTCCTGGCAGTCCCAGTTGGCATAAGCCACCTGTGAAATACAAGCCAGATAGTAACTTCAGCAGCTTCAGCTCCCAGCAGAGCTCTGGAAAGCTCTTAAGTGGTTCAGGTTACATTTAATAGGTGCTGTAGTGAAATTCTGAGCAACTGAAAGGTAGACTGTTATAGTAGACTCGTCCTGTAAAATGAGAAATTAAGTATTAATGTTTGTCTGTAAAAATAAATGAGCAAAATAAACTTCAGTGTAACCTCTCATCTGTTTTGCCTCTCTGAGCAAGGCTTTGTTAGCTGCTGAGCTGTGTGTGCCTGACTTGAAAAGAGCAGCTTCCTATCAAGCTGTTAGGTGAAAGAGAATTAATTTGCCTGCTTCTCAAAAGGAAAAAAAATATTTTAACAGCACAATTTAAAAATGCAGGTGCTGTAAGTGTTTCTAAACTGAGTGGTGGTCAAACCGTGCTGGTGCTTTTAACATCACTGGCTAATTTAGACAAAATCTGGCTCTTCAGGCAAAATGAGAACTCATCTCACACGCTGCAACCTGAAAACTGTATGTATAGACAGTGTACACTGCGGTATGCACAATTTAGTATAATTAAAAAAAAAAAAAACACTGGAGGGAAGGAGGAGATGCATGAAATGAAGGTTACAGAAATGCCACCTGGCTCCTCAGTTGTCACAGGGAGTTGGGCTCACCCAGTGCTCCCTTCTTCTCTTGACAGGCTTGCCAAGCTCACTGCAGCAGTGCTCCTGGCTAAAGATGTGCCCGTGTACTTCTTCTCATCGTACGTCCCTACGCCCTTTGTGGTGAGTTGTCAGCACCTCTTTTGTACTGGTGAACTGTGTAGTTGAGGCAGAACTTGAAGGTCTGTTGAAAATATGAACTGGGAATTTTCTTCTCAAAATCCAAAATTTAAACTAGGGGATATTGGGAGCGCTTGGCTCTTTAAGGAGACCATAAAAAGAACGTCACTAAATTCTGGGTGCAGATAGTCAACAGAATCACTTTTCAACTTAAGTGTTGCTGTAGTGAGTTGATATTTGAGCTACATGATTTTTTATTTCGCTATATGAGTTGTAGGTGACACCTTTTGCTGTTATTTGATTCTATGCTTACAAGTCTAAGTGTCTTAGGGACTGATAAGAGCCACGTATACAATTTTCAAATGAGCTGGTGACACATTAAGAGCCAAATCTCCTCCATCCTATGAGGAAACTGTCCTAATAACTTAATGATCCTTTTGTCACCTGCCACATCTGTGATTTAATTGATGTGACTTTTCCCCCCACCAGCCCTACGCTGTTCAGCAGCTCAAAGCTGTTGCTGGAGTGATGATCACAGCATCCCATAACCGGAAGGAGGACAACGGATACAAGGCAAGTCCCAGGCTTGAGGGAACATCCCTTGGGAGACTTTTCAATTCTATGTTTATTTTTTCACCTCATACTGGCATGTAAAATGACATTGCTTGGGTGTCTCGAGCCTAAGTCTGTGAGAGTCCATAGAGTCCAGTCAGCAGCTAGAGAAGTGCTCAAACAATCTATAACATTCTCAAATAATTTATAACATGCTTATTAAATTTAGAAATGAAATCAAAATTCAATAAGAACTTCATAAATTAATTGGTCATCACGGTAGGTAGCTCTGCTGAAGGTGGTGACAGTTTAGTAGTTGATTGATAAAACTGTTTAAATCATTATCGTGTTCCCTACAAGATGTTTTCTATAGACAATGAGGGACACGAAGCTTAGTTTTCATCTTTTTCTTTTGAAAACTTGGAGCAGTGTTGTGGTCTATACCAGCAAGCATTGATTCGGAAGCATTGTAGCAGGTTGTTCCTTCCTTTTTAAAACTTTTGGAGCATCTGAACTGAAACCTAAGCATAAAAAGTTAAGCGTAGCCTTGAAGAAGCTTGTTTAACAGGTGGTGAGTCCTGGTAGTGATCGGAAATACAAATTGCATCACTGCATATGAATAACCCGTGGGGAGGTGACTGTGCTGCACTTGTCCTCTGCTGAACAAGTTGTGAAGAACTTCAGCTCTACAAATGCATGAGAAAAAAAACATTTTTTTTTCAGAGTGCTTCATTTATATTTCTGTCTTTTGATAGAAAAAAAAATTAATTTTGTCAGGTTATCTTTTATTTCTTCTCTTTCACATACACACAAAAAAAGTTTTTATGTTCCACTATTTCCCCTGGCAACTGAACAACCTCTGAAGGTTTGGACAATTCTAACTAAACATGACAAAATCCTCATTGTAAAGGTACTGTGTGTGCCTGTGGGTTTCATCAAAGGCAGCAGGCAGCAAAAGAGAGATTGTTCTGAGCAGAAAGTCTGCACTGGGAACTCGACTCTGCCATTGGAAATGAAATTACAGGAAAATAGACGTCTTGATAGTTCTTTAACAAAGATCTTTTTTTTGAGGCTTTATAGTGCTTCTAGTTGAAAGATTACAGTTGTTAGGGGAAAAAAAAGTGCTTTGGCCGGCTGCTTATCTGTCTTGCTCTGATTTTGAAAACAAGTTGCCTTTTTTTTTAAAGGAATGTGAAACTATGCAGAAAATAACATTTTTCTCCCATTATGCTCTGCACAATGCTTTCAAATGCAAGTGCCTAGCACCAGGTTCTCATGTGCTGATGATTTCAGCCATAATAGCTGGAAAAACAACATTTCTGGAAGTAGGTCGTGTTGCTGAATAGCAGTCATTACATAACTGAAATCATAAACCTGTGTGATCCCAAAAGGCTTTTGAGAACTGAGCCTGTCTGTTAGGGGACTTTTCTGGGTGACTTTAAGAAACTAGAAACCCATGAAATCTATCTAAAGCAATTTGCACAATTAATTATCTTTGTAATAAAATTTTACTTTGTTTTCCTTAAATTTCTCCTAGGTTTATTGGGAAAATGGAGCCCAGATCAAATCACCTCATGATAAGGAAATTATAAAATGTATAGAAGAGTGTGTTGAACCATGGAATGGCTCTTGGAATGAGAATCTGGTCGATACCAGCCCCCTTAGACAAGATCCTCTGAAGAAAATTTGTGACTCCTATATGGAAGATCTGAAGAAGATCTGTTACCATAGGTATTGTATGAAATAAAAATACAATTTCAGTATAGATAAGTGAGCTGTGAGATGCCACCCAGTAAATTGAGTGCTGAGAGATATAGATTCTAATACTAAGCTATAAGGTGCCTTCATACACAGACATTTTTGATTTGGGTTTAGGGCTTGAGGTGTCTTCCAGAAGCTTCTTGGTTTCCAGCCAACATGTAGGACCTCATTGCCACGAATCAATGACTTGATTTCCACCTTTTGGTTCTCAGAAGCTGGGCGCTCCGCCCTGCCAGAGACATTCGTGCTGTTATTTGGTGCTCTTCATTGGGGGAAGAATTTCGAGTCGTCTTCCTGGTTTTATTCCATAATTTCCATGGTCACTGTCACTAGGACTAGATCATATTTCTGCAATAAGTGGCTAGTTTAAGACCCAAACCTTTGGGCAGTCACTGTCTTTGGACACCAAGCTACACTAAAGCACCCAATTATGAGCCCTGATGTGCAAATGAATGTGCTCAGAGTTGGAAAAAGCAAAATAATAAACAGCTGAGATTCAGAACAAAGGAGGGAGGTCTGCAGGGTGAAATAGCAATGAAATGGTTAATGGTTACGTAGGGCTGAAGAAAACAGCAGAATGAGCAGTGAAGGTGGAGTAGAGTTGGAGTAAGATCTTCAGGATGGTGAAAGAGCTCAGGTTTGTTATAGAAGTTAATGATTCTGTTTGGGAAGATTTACAGCCAGCTCAGTAGAAGGTAAATACTCTGTCTTCTAGAGGGAGAAGCTTCAAACCAGCCATTTCTATTGAGTATCCAAATAAACCCATTTCACTTCTTTCTTGGAAATTGCTGCTGAAATCAGCAGAGCAGGCCAACATATAATTGTGTCTTCTTTTTAGTTTGCTTTTCCACGTGAAGGCAGTGTTGAGAGGCAACTAAAACATTACTTTTCTTTCTCTTCAGGGAGCTAAACCAGCAAACCAGCCTGAAGTTTGTTCATACCTCATTTCACGGAGTTGGACACGACTACGTGAAGTTGGCGTTCGAAGCGTTCGGCTTCCAGCCCCCCATTCCAGTACCGGAACAAAAAGATCCAGATCCAGACTTCCCTACTGTCAAATGCCCAAATCCTGAAGAAGGGGAATCTGTGCTGGTATTTTTGTTTGTACTTCTATATATATATGTTTATATATTTTTATATTTCTGTGGGCTTTCTGTTCTTTGGGTATGATCCTGGGTGACAAAAACAAAAGGAGCAACTTGCTTCCAACTGTGTTAATGCAGTGGGCAATCTGTGTGAGATTTCTTTTACTATTTAGTGTAAATAAGGACTGTGCCTATGAGTTTAATCAGTTTTGTGTCTTTTTTCCCTCCTCCCACCAGGAGCTGTCCCTGAGGCTTGCAGAGAAGGAAAATGCCAGAGTAGTAGTGGCCACGGATCCAGATGCAGATAGATTAGCAGTGGCAGAGCAGCAGAAGTAAGTAATGGGGCCTTTTGTTTTACCTCTTCCTGAAAAAAGGACACTAAAAATTACTAAATGTTCCAACAAGACAGACAGACAGACAGTGGTTCTGCGCTTCAGAACCACTCTTTACTGTTGCAAATTAGGTATGGGGATATTTTTCTTGCTAGGCTCATCCTGTAGCTAAAGTTTTTTTTGTTTGTTGTTTTTTTCATGCTTTTTTGTAGCTCAAGCTCGAGTAAAATCAGTTAACTTGGAAAAGATAGGGTGGAATACTTCAAATATTGTGATACCGATACAGTATCCCAGTAAACAATCAGATAAAACTTCACTGAAATGTTGAGTGGTTGTTATAGACAGTAAAGTCTTGTTGTCTCTGTTTACTGACTTAATAATAGACAAGCAAATGCTGCCTTGGGATAGTTAATGATGTGATTTTCTTTTTTTATCCTTCATATTGAATAGAAATTATTTTTCTTTCCTGCTAACAGGCCCAAATTCTGATCACTGTGTAAGTAACGGTCTGTAATGTGCAGTAGCACAGGTATTGCCTAAAACCAAAACCTTAGGCTGCTCTACCTGTATCTGATGATTTAAAAAGGCCTAAGCTGTTCAAAAGTTGATAGTAAGGAAACTTAATTGGTGTCTTTGCCTGCCAAGAGCTTGCACTGGGCTTGTTAGTCATCGAGATGTGATAAATGTGGAATCCTGTTAGTATCATGGCTTCTTTTTTTAGAGTAGCTCGCCAGTAGTCTGCTCCAATTCCTGTTCCAGTGACTGCAGAAAACACCTCTCCCCAAATAGATGCTCCTGGGGGACCTGAAAAAGCTCTGCTCTGTTCTGTCGTGTCTGCAGTGGCTGCTGGAAGGTGTTCACTGGCAACGAGATGGCAGCTCTCTTTGGCTGGTGGATGTTTTCTCGCTGGAAGGAAAACTGCTCTCAAGATGCTGACGTGAAGAATGTTTACATGCTAGCGACCACAGTCTCCTCTAAGATTTTGAGGGCAATTGCACTTAAAGAAGGATTCCACTTTGAAGTAAGTATTTTATTTTTGATTTGTTGTTACCTCAGCAGAGCAAATTCTGATTGCCGTAATGGGTGACACCAATTAAGACTTAAACACATCTCATTACATTTGATATATCTCAGTTATTTCCACAGAGATAAATTCTTCTTTGTGAGAGAACATGAGCTTGTGGAAGTGGTGTGTTTACTACACAAGTGAAAAGCTTTTTAATGGTTTTGTGACAAACATGTACAAATTACAAAGTATTTTTTCAGATACCCGCTTCATTGGTAGGTTTTAACTTTGATTTTACTTGAAAAATCAGAACAGAAGACAGGTGGAAGAGCAGGGCTTACATTGGACCAAGCAGACACACTTTCTCGTTTGACTTAAAATTGAATAGAAAAGGTTTATTAGTTCTGCCTTTTTCTTTTTCAGGAAACACTCCCTGGTTTTAAATGGATTGGAAGTAGAGTAAAAGATCTCTCAGATAATGGGAAAGAAGTTCTCTTTGCCTTTGAAGAGTCTATTGGTGTGTATATTAGTATAACTTTTAAGTGTTGAGAGGCATGTGGGGGAATGTGGTCGTAGCTGTGAAAAGAAACACAGAATATTCACCAAAGCACTTGATTTCTGCTTCCGAGTATCAGCTTTATTTTGGTGATATTTTGCTGGTAACTTGCTGTTATCACATCAACACACCTCCTGTCATAAAAACACAGTGTATTAACAATTAATACTTCAATCAAATCTTATTCTGATACTGCTTCTGTGCAGTTTTCCGATTCAGATGCAAGTTGATGGTCTTGAGGTGCCAGAGAGAAACTACTTGTGTAGCTTCTTAAGCTTCTAAGTTTCTTCTTAGGCTCTTAACTGAGATCAGCCTAAGATCCGTTCTTAACCAGTTACCACCTTGAGGACTAGCTATTAAATGACCTTATGACTGCCCAGGGCCTTGCAGAAAACAAGTGTGCACTTGTGTTTAGCCCTGAGGGCTTCCCAGAGACAGCAGATGTTACCTGTCCTGAGCAGATGATAGCAAATATCTTCCCAGCCCCATAATCCCTAAATTAGTTAGTTATTTTTTTTAAGAAGAGGGAAATTCATATGCAGTAATAAAGATAACTTAGGTTTATTGGCCAATTTTCACTTCCCTGAAAGAGGACTGAACCTTCACTCCAATAAATGCCTGCAGTAGCAGGTCAGCTTAGTTTTCCACAACGAGCTCTCTCCTTCCAGGGTTCATGTGTGGAACGTCAGTGTTGGATAAAGATGGTGTAAGTGCTGCTGTGGTCATAGCTGAAATGGCAGCTTACCTGGAAAGCAAGAACCAAACCCTAGAACAGAAACTCATTGAGATATATGAGACGTAAGTTGTATTTTTCATTCCTGCGTTCCGCTTTACCCTTTTGAGTTGTAAATCGTCTAGTAAATATTTTTGTATGTTCCTTGGGTATTATCTCAATGAAGAGATTACATTCTTCACTATTACAAGTACCACTTAACAACCATGTATCCCAAAGGAATGAAGAGCCCTTTCTACCTGGTATCCATCAAGAGTTATGTAAGAGTAAGCAAAGAGTAACTTCTTTGGTGAGAGGGTGCCTGAGCCCTGGCCCAGGCTGCCCAGGGTGGCTGGGGAAGCTCCTGTTCTGGAGACCTTCCCAACCCTCCTTGGCTGCAAACGGGTGCCCTGTGTTCTGGGTGTCCCTGCTGGAGCAGGGCGGGTTGGACTAGATGATCTCTAGAGGTCCCTGCCAACCTCAACCATGCTGGGGTTCTGTAGAAGTTACTTCCAGAACTGGTTTGTCATCACCGATCAGGATCGATCCAGAAGGAATGTTGAGGGTTAGGACAGCTCGTGTCCCATGTTGTTTATTACGACTCCTTGGACACATGAGTCTTGGTACTAACAAGTGTGTGAATGTGATAGGATCAGTGGGTAAAATTAGTTTGCTTAAGTAGTTTGCAAATTAAAACCACTTTTTATGGTTTATGCCAAAATAAATGGGATTTCTCTACACTGCTTGCAGATGCAAGTAACAATCCTGCAGGTTAACTTACCTTAGGCTCTGTGGAAATGAAAAAGCCAAGAGCTGCACAGGGATGTGGGACATCTGCAGGCTGCACCGACGGGTCTGCAGAAATCAGAAATCTCCCTGTCATGAGAGCTTGTTTAAGGTTGGTGAGGTTAGTTTTAGCTCAGAAAACACCTTTCTCAAAGACTGTTGACATAATTTTTACTATGATTGCTGACACAGCTACTGTAGTCATTTTTTGACGATTTAAACTGAAAAACAGTTTCATGATACACTGATGTGGAAGGTGCTGTGTTTTAATTTCCTGATGGCTGCCAAGGCTGCATTACTCAAACCAATGGTTTTTATTTCTTTGGAAGCAAAACCTTTGCACTGAAAAGTACCATAAGATATGGGCAGGGGTATGACTAGGTCTGCTTCAGAGCCCAAACACTTGCATATAAATCTTCTCACCCTTGTGAGAATTGGTGTTATCTCATTTTACTGGTCATTTTTTGTTTATTTGTTTGTTTTCTTCCCCAAAGTGGATTTTTCTCTAGGTAACAACTGCACAGAAAACCTCTGACTCTTGTAACTGGAAAACTCTTCTGCTTGTAGGTACGGATATCATATAGCAAAGACTTCCTATTTCTTGTGCTACGATCCTCCTACTATCAAAAGGCTCTTTGAAAGGCTGCGCAACTTCGAGGGCCCTCAGTCTTACCCCAAGTTTTGTGGCGATTATAACATATTACACGTGCGAGATGTTACCACTGGCTATGACAGCAGCCAGCCGAACAAGAAATCGGTGAGTGGGGAAGTGTTTTGGCAGGAGATCTTCACTTTTTGCAGAGATTTGAGGGTTAAATACCCCAAGAACCAACAGAGATGCCATGATGTCAAGCAAATGGGATATCAACTTAGTTTGTTCTGTTACACACAGATTAAGAGTGTTTCCTGGTGGAAAATCTTAAAATTTGACATGGCCTGGCTATCCTATTGCCTTTTTTGTTATATTGATAAGTGATCTTTATTAGTCTAAGTGAGTTTGCTGCTGCTGCAACTCCAAGCTGCAGCATTTTGAAGCCAGGTAAGCTTCAAAATGCTACATCTGCTTTAAGGCACATTAGGCTACATCATCTGCTTTAAGGACTGGTAAGTTGGAGGCTGAACTTCTGGCACGTTTCCAAATGTTGGAATCCCTCTGGAAGCAGGAGGCAGTCCCATAGACTGAAGTACTGAGTCTAATAGAGATGATAGGCTTGTCCATTAGGCTAAAATGACTTGTTCCAGTTTGTTGACCTGAAAGGTGCACGTAAAACACGTGGGATTTCAGCATGTCTATTTAAATGTGGATATTCTGAGTGTTTTCTTTACAAAGTTGCTCTTGTGTCCCCTGGGGCTTTGCGCAGGTGCTGCCGGTGAGCAAAAGCAGCCAGATGATCACCTTCACCTTCCAGAACGGCTGCGTGGCCACGCTGCGCACGAGCGGCACGGAACCCAAGATCAAATACTACGCGGAGATGTGCGCGCCGCCCGAGCAGAGGTCAGGAGCCCCCCGCGTGTCCCCCTCAGCACGTGGCTCCGGCCCCAAAGGACGGCACCGGGTCGCTGCTTCCCCCCCCAAAAGGTTTCTCTGCTGCCCGCTTGGAAACCTGAGCCTTGGCTGAGTGTTTGTGGCACTGGCCAAGGGGATGTGCGTGCTGATCCTAAGGGATCCCCCTGGAATTGAATCCTGGGCACCTGCTGCTGCAGAGGAGTTGTGTCCTCCCTCCCATTCATTGTTCCCTTGGAATTAAAACGTCAGGAAATTGCCCCACTGCTGGCAGCGGATTGAATTCCAGTGGATTCTTCTTGCTTTTGGGCATCTGCTGTGTTGCTCTGAGTTAACAGATAATAACTAGAGGTCACTCTCCTTTTGAGAAGCCCCTGGATTCACCAGCTCAAAAAGTGCCCAAACGGGGCTCAATATGTAACAGCAGTGGAGAAAATACCCAAGAGAAAGCATCTGAGAGAGACTTTGGGTCACTGCTGCTTTTGATCTTCATTCTGGTAACTGGGAGGAATACAGTGACCTTCAAGTTCAGTAATAGCTCTGAGTAGTGGCAATTATAATTTGAAATATGAGTCTGAAACATTTCTAAGATTCTGTTGTTCAAGGCATAAAATGCTGCAGCTGCCCCAAAGGCTGAACTCTTCCCTGTAATAGCTTTGCAAATACATCTCCAAGCTGTTCCATTCAGCTTCCTTTTAAAAGCTGAGTGTCAGAAAAGTCAGTTCTGTTCTAGTGGCTTTGGGTGCTTTTTAAAAGGAAATGGTGACCTGAAAGGCACAAATGTGATACCACTTCCCAAGCAAGCAGAGCAAAGATAAATAAAAAATGAATCCTGCCCGTTCTTTAAAACCAGACCTAGTTCCTGTGGTGAGATGCACAGGGGTGGAACAGGAACGTGTCTCTTTTCAGGGGTGCTGCTCCTTGTGCAAATGCAGGTTTTTGCCTTTTTATACAAAAAAAAAAAAAAAAAAAAATCTGGGCACTTGCATTGGGAAGGGATCACTGTAAAACAGAATCCATGGGGCATCTGGAGTCTCTCCAGGATGGATATGGGGGATCTAGCACTTCCATTAGTAGCTTGTGCTTATTTCTGCTTAATCTCTAGTCTGTGTGTTAGTGATTTGTCTTGCATCAGTTTTACAGCCACCAGCTCCTCCGTTGGGGTTCCTCTGCTGGAGGAGAGACCTCTAGTGTCTGTTATTGTTCATGTCTGCTAAACAGTGGCAGATTGGAGTCTTTCCAATCAACAATAGCATCAAAAGTCATAGAGCTGCTCCATGACCATCCGATCTTGTCCTTCTGGAGCAGGGGCTCGGTGTTAATCTAACCTCTGAGCTGCTCCATCCATCTGATCTTGCCCTTCTGGAGTAGGAGCTCGGTGTTAATCTAACCTCTGTCCTCTGCTTACTCTCTAGTGACAGAACCTTCCTGGAAGCGGAGCTGCAGAAGCTCATTGCAGCCTTGATTGCCAATTTCCTCGAGCCCGACAAGAACGGACTGATCTGGCGCTCCGCTTAGAGCCCCGGCTCGTGGCGGCGGGCGCCGCGGCCGCTCGCCACGTGGAACCCACGCCAGGACGCCACGGAGCGCGGGTGCGTGTTCAAACAGCTGCGTTTCTACCTGCAGAGAAGCAGAGTTCTTTTGTCAGCCTTTTCACCAAAATCCGGGCTCACAAACACACAGAAAGAGAATGAAGGAGGGGAATTTATTAACTAGAATTTTACCTTCTTTGACCAAAAGACTAATTGAATTACCCCAGTGGGAATGAACTCCTGTAGCACTCAGGAAACACCTCGTAGGAGCTACTGGACTTCATCTTAAGCTAACTTCTACTCTTCTGTGTGTTAAATCTTTAAAATCTGATGCTCCTGGTGTTTGAAGGAAGTGAGCACCCCAACCTGACAAAAAAAGCTGTCTGCTTCTTCGTAGCTGTCGTGCGTGAACGTGGGTGTCGTCGTTACAGGTCTTAATTTACAGATCCGTGAAACTAGAATTCAGTGCTTAGGGTTTCTTGTTGAGGCATGTTGTTCTGATAGGACCTTTTTTTAGCTGCATAAGTAACTCTCTGTTGTTCGAGGTGCTCTTGGTGCGTTGTGGCTTTCCTCTGTGTATCTTGAAATGTTTACTCGACAGCACAACCATAGTGGCGACGCACGCGGTTCCGCTCGCAGCCTGGACTTTGAGCTACGTGGGGGCTGCGCGAGGCTTCCAGGCGAGTAGAAACGTGTTCACTTTGTGGCTACACGACCTGTTCTGCCCACTGCAGGCCAGAGAATCATTCGTGTCCACCTTTTCCCATCCCTGAAGGAGCCTGGAACTTTTTTAATAGAGCTTTTGGGAATTCAGTCACTGGTGAAGATGCCAGTTGATGATTTGCCTCATTTTTCACGACTGGAATTCTGGCTCTTGCAATGAGAAGTGGAGGAGAGCAGAGGTGAGACACTGACCTCTTCACTTGTTTTTTTTATTGTCTCACCTTGAAAACTAATTTCTGTTAAAATAGCAATTTACAAATATTACTGATCTTTATCACTTAGAGCAAATTTTTACTCTTTCTGATGTCTTTTCTACCTTTGCTTGAGTAGAAAGTGATGCTACTATTTTTTTCCCCAAAAAAATAACCTTTTGGCATAGGGAAGCTGTGAAAGCTCTTTTACCCCAAACACCTCATTTAGAAAAACTATCTATTGCTCAACTGCAACCAGCACTTTTAATGTGTGCTACTAAATTCCTAACAGAAGCCTCCAGAACAAGGTGAGTGCTGATCAGGGCGTCCGTCAGCCAGACCCTGCATTGAGAAATGCACTTATTGAAAAGCATTATTTTGCCACTATGGTTAAATCTCCTCAGTTTCTCCTCTGTCTTGTTATACCCTTACAGCTTGGTGCCGGAGGAGTGGGTTTGTATGCCCTGCACCCAGACAGCTTTAAAGAGCACCGAGGTTTCCATGTCCATGTGGGTCCTGGGTATTTCTTGCTGACAGCAGCTTTGCACTATAACCGTGGTCAAGTATTTTGCTGTATGTGAATGTACATGTCTTGCAGAAGGCGTGTTGCACAAATCCTTATTTGCCACCCCTATTTATTTATTTTTTTTTATTTTAAGAGAAGATATTTCCACGTGGCTCTGCAATTGAGTAAGATGTATCTAATGCCAAAAAAGACTGTTGTTTTTTCTGTTGTTCCTCGACTGTATATTTGACTGAAGTATTGGGAAGACGAAAGCATTGAAGCTTTGAGTGTGCTTTGATATTGCACAGCTTTGGAGAGGTACCCAGGGGTGTGAAGGCTTCTCTCCAAGTGCTGCTTTGCCTTCATTTCCTGCAAAAAAGTGCAGGTTTGGATCCTGCTCTCGCTCCGCTGGAGGCAAAGGAGGTTTCATAGTTTGTTTCCTTGGCAGGTGCCTCCAGGCCTGGGGTGATTTGGCTTTTCAATAGAGTTCAGAAGAGGACAAGACAGGTTTTGAACAAAGCTAAACCCTGTTAAAAGCTTCATGTGTGTGTGACGAGGCCCCTGTCTGCGCTTACATTTTGCTCCTACAAAGAGCAAGAAGCTGCTGTTTCCCCCAGGAAGCTGCTCTGTATCCATAGGCCAGGACTGTAAATGTAGCATAGAGCAAAAAAAAGGCTTATATTTCGAAATGGGCCACTCTTGGTGGCTGAAAATCTTTATTAAAAGCAGACTTGAGCAGCTCAGTACCTGGGGCCGAGGCCCTTGTTATTGGAGCAGTTTGGTAGGGCTGTAGTAGCGCGTTTGGAAGGACAGGAACAGGCACAACATACTGAATGTATTCTAAGGGTATAATAACTATTGCTGTTTTTTAAAACTGCTGCTACCGTTGTTTTCCTGTTGTATTTGAACTGTTTGATATATTTATACTGTTCCGTTTGGAGAACCCGTTTCCTTTTTGCCCCCTTTCCCTTACTGTGGAGGACTATATTGCTCTGACTTCATTGCTCTGTGACTTTGGCATATGCAGTGTTCGAGTTTGTGGGACTTTGTGCACAAGCTTCGCTCGGTCGTCCTCGGTTCTTGGCTGCTTTTCCAAGAGGAACAAAAGC
Organism: Rhynchotus rufescens; assembly: GCA_032273925.1. Taxonomy (NCBI): domain Eukaryota; kingdom Metazoa; phylum Chordata; class Aves; order Tinamiformes; family Tinamidae; genus Rhynchotus; species Rhynchotus rufescens. The sequence continues at coordinate 4,506 of JAVCKT010003329.1, read as the reverse complement.
TGCAGAGGCCGGAGCAGGAGGCAGGTACCAGATCAACGGGCAGATCAACAGATCCTGGGCGCTGCTGCTGGGGAACACGCACCTTTCCCGAGGCTGCTCTGCACCAAATCAGCAACTTAAGCTGTACCCAGCCCCCCTCTCCTTTAATTTTTAGCATTTGATAAAATCCAGAGTGATTTTAGTCTTTTTCCCTTTTGGATGTGCCAGGCTGGGTCTCTCTCCTTCAGCTATTCGGTGGCTGGGATCCTGCCCAAACAGTTTCCTTAATTCCTTAATTTTGAAGAGTTTTCGGAGTGTGTGTGTGTGCAGGCGTTATTCCCAAGCCTGGTCGCATTGCACTCCATGGGCTTACAGGACATCCAGGATCCAAAAAACGGGACATGGAAGAACCAATTCCAGAGCAGAAGGGGCTGAGATGCTCCCACCCACTCCTGGCTGCTGCAGGTTGAGAGCCCTTAGCCCCACCACGGGTTTGGTCGCCCCATTTCACCCAGCTGAGCCTAATTTTTGTTGTGCATTAAATGCCATTTCTTTAAAACAACAACAAAAAAACCCAAGATCAACAAAATTGCAAATTAATTGGATGATCCCTTTAATTTTAAAGCTACCTTAGCCAACGTTTCTGTCTCTTCCCCCTTTTTCCTCTTGCGTTCCCAAAGTACGAGAGGGGAGCTGTTTGGTGATGCCTTGGTGACCATCCCGATCCCAAATTCCCAGGATTTATGTCCTCCTTCCGCTGCGTGTCCCAAAGCAGCCCCGTACCCGGCGACTGAAGCTCAGGAGCTGGAGGTACCGTGTCCTTGCCTAGCACCCGCCGAGTCGCAGCTCCTGCTCTTGCTTCTCCAGCATCTGGTCTCCTGTAAGATTAGGGCATATTAGAAACGTGGAGTGAGAATTTTCCCTTTTCTGAAGTATTTCTGTGTGTTTTGCGCTGTGGATTTAGCCGAATGAAGTGGTGTTAAGTAATAAAACGTTCTCTTCGTAGTAGCAATCGCTCCCGGCTCCTCTGTGTTCTTTAGTCCCGCAGCAGAACCGGCCTGGAAAGGGAGCTGTCGGATCAGCTCCGCCTTGGAGAAGGGACCTGCTGCCCCCGCGACACCCTGGGGACAACATGTGGCTCTGGCGTGGAGAAATGGGGACAAACTGGGACAAGGACCTGGCCGCAGGTGCGGGAGGTGACAGGGCACGGGCTGCTCCACAGCACGTGGGGACTTGCAAAGGGAACACAGTGGAGGGGGGACATCCATGGGGTTCCTCGAATTCCTGGGAACACCAGGGTTTTCCAAGGAAGCTCAGCCCTCCGAGAGAGACGAGGTCCATGGTGCTTCACCAAGGGTGTCCCCTCTATGGGGCTTGGCACCAAAGATGTCCCCAGGTGGAGCCCCAAGGACTAATGCACCCGAAATTGCCACCAGTGCCACCGTGAAGCTGGGGGGACGGTTGGGTCAGGGCGCAGGGCTGACGAAGGACCCGTTGCTGCCCATGCCGAAGGGACGTTAGTGATGGGAACACAAGGATCTGGCAGCCGGAACGTACACGGATACTTCCCTATTTCCTCTGATCAGGTAGGAATTGGAGGGAAAACCCCATCCCGTGTCCCCAGTTCCCTGCCCAGGGCACATTCCCAGCCTCAACGAAGGCTTTTTGGGCCAACGGAGGCCGTTGTCGCCTTCCCAAGCATTTTGGGGGCACCAAGAAGGTCCCAGAGCAGGAAGAGAAGAAGGTCCCCGGGCTGCAACCCAAGGTGCGGATTGAGAGCTGGATCGGGGCCCTCAGGCCGGCACTGGAGACAGGAATGGGTTTCACGGGACCCATCAGCCCTCCGAGGAGCTGGGGAGCCCTTTGCATGGACCAGGCTCAGCTGCTGGAGAAGGGCTGCCCTGGGCACCGTGTGGGGGAAAGGCCCTGGAGAGGGACCCGTGCCCGGCCTTCCTCCTCCTCCTCCTCTCCTATCTCCAGCAAATCCCACCCCAGGGACAGGCTCCTGCTCCCCCTCTTAAAATCCTCCACAAAAGAGCTGGTTTCGGGGTCCCCACAAGCTGTGGCAGGGCCAAGAGGTCCCCCGGAGGGCCGTGGGGGACACGGAGCCCTGGGGACAAGGGGCGAATGAGACGAGCGCCGGTGGCAGGAGCCTCCGGTGCCTGCGGAGACCCCGGAACGCCTCCGACTGTAATTGCAGCAGCCGGCGCTGGATGTCACCACGAGCCTGAGCGCAGCGGGGACGGGGTCCCCGGCTGCATAAGGTGGGTCCTGATGTGTCACGGTGACCGTCCTGCACCCACGGTGACCATCCTGCACCCACGGTGACAATCCTGCACCCTTGGCACGGGTCCTGCACCCTTGTCATGGGTCCTGCACCCATGCTGCATCCCCCAGGATTCCACCTTCCACCTTTCTCCTTGCACCCGTTAATTTAATAACTCCATTAATTAGCAAGGTGCCACCCGCCGCCGCTGCCACCGTCCCCCTGGAGCTGCCCAGGTGCCCTGGAAGCCGGGAGGCTCCCGGGTTTTCTCCTGGATTTAATGAAATCCCCCCGGGCGGGCAGGGAAGGGACCGTGCGCGCGGCCGCAGCCCCCCTGCTCCCCTCCAACCACCGACAGGCACAAGGGACCCTACAGCGCAGAAGAAAAAACCCGAAATTGGGTAAAAACGAAACAGCCCGGCCGGGAGCATCAACCCCTAACAGCAAATACAGGTGTCATGAGTTGCACGGTCTCAGCACCTCTCCCACCTCCCTGAAGGTCATGAGGCAACCCATGCCTGGCTGTTCTGCGAGTGCAAATGCCCGAAATGTCACAGGGCAAAAGGAGAAAATATTTTTCCACTCAGCACCAGGGCAGGGAGCTGGGGACTTTTTGCCACTATTTTTATTTGCCCGTTTCCTGGAAGCACTGGGGGCAAAGTGCCAGCTCCTGCCTTGCTGTCCCCCGAGTCACCCACCATGGAGCTGAGGTTGGAGGGGAGAAGGGGGGAATGGGGAATCTGGATGGGGAAAAGGGGGAAAAACTCTGGCAGCTGGAGTAGCGAGCGTGGGAGCACAACCCTATGATAGACACCTGAGAATCCACCAGGCTTTAGCCGCACTGTGCGGTTCCAGTGGCTGCCAGCAGCACCCTGGCTGGGGCAGGGTCCCATGGGACCCCCATGTCCCTGGTGCTGCTCCTCCCATTCCGCAACGGAGCTGCCGGGATAACCTTCCCTGCCACAGACAGCACCGGGAGCTGCTCCGAGGGAATTTTCCATCCCCTCCGTTCCCTGACCTGGATAAGCCTGCCTGGAAACTGCTCCAATTCGCTGGCACCCGGGAGCCTCCGGGCCCCCCTGCCCAGCCCGAGCGCCCCAAAGCCCCCGCGGGATCCGCTGCCTGCTGCAAAAGCCACAAACTTCCCAAATGTTTTCCAATTTCCATGGATTTTAAAGCACCGTTCTGCAGAAGGTGCCGCTCCTCAGCCCCGCGCTGGCTCTCCCGGGAGCCCATCTGCCCCCGAAACACTCAGGAATCACATCGGAATCCGCTCCATCCCGATGCTTCATCCCATTTCATTCCCCCCGATCCTGCTCTAGGAGCAGGATTTGCAAAGCCGGAGCCCTCCACATAAACCGCAAAGAGGTTTCAGATCCCGGTGCCGCCTGCGTCCCTCCGCCGCCCCACATCCTGGCGGGAATTATTGCAAGGAGCCCTATAGAAAAGAGCCAGACCAGCGGGTGCAGCCGTCGCTATATTTGCTGTAGGCGAGGGCGAGCGCACGGGCTCAGCGGGGCCCTGGTCCCGGGTGGGTCTCATGCATGGGGCCGGCCTGGGGCTGCGTCGCTCTGCGCCGGGGGAGGCAGCCAAGAAAAAACAGGGGGGAAAAAAAACAGGGAGGGAGTTTGGGAATCGCAGAGTTTCTCTGGTGATTGTTGGCTTCAGGTCTTGGCGTCCGCAGAGGGGTAGGGAGATGGATGGGGGCGATGCTGGCGCTCGTTGAATAGAAATCTAATAGGAAACATGGTCAAAGTCACGGTCAAAGTCACGTCCAGGCTCCGGTGCATCCGAAGGGAGATTCCCAGGGCTCTGCTGAGCAGCGACGAGAGGCTCTGCACCGAGTCCCACCATGCGCCCTTGGGGCTGGATGCATCGATCTGCTCCATGTCGGGAAGGCTGCATCCCGCCGGGAAGGGGGAGCGGAGGCTTCCCGGCCGCGCGGTGCTGCCGTCGCAGCCCGGGGGGCTCAGGGCCCGTCGGCGGCGGCGCGGCACGGGTCGGCGTCCTGCTCGTAGCGGTAGTGGTAGCCCTCCATCTGGTCGCGGCACGCCTCGCGCAGGTTGTGCAGCCAGCGCTTGATGCCGCGGCGGTTCAGGTAGAGCACCATGAGGAAGACGACGCCGATGAGGGCGAGCACCACGCCGAAGAAGACGTAGGAGGCCGTCTCTAGCTCGCCGCCCTCCTCGCCGTCGCCACCGCGTGCGCAGCCCAGCCCGTCGGGCCGCAGGCGCAGCAGGACGGCCCCGCGCAGCGCCGGC
>JAVCKT010003327.1:633-39281 GCA_032273925.1 Rhynchotus rufescens | reverse complement strand
TATGACCAGATCTGTCTCAAAACAGAAGGCAAAATGTGTCCTGATAGTGGTTTGCCACAAGTTTTCTTTCCCCATGTTTAATGAGAACTAAAGCCCAGGATCACTGATGAATATACTATAGATGAATATACTATATGGCTAGTGATCAAAGATTTCACATGAACTTACAAGCATTAAAAATCCAGTGGTATGTTTTCCAAAGACCAGGAGTTTTCACCCCAGACTGTTAATTAATTTAATCACCAGCTCAGGTGATTCAATTGCCTTTATGCATTTCACCTGCTGTTGCAATTGATTCCAATTCACTCATGACACCTGTCTTAAGGAGTCTGCAGTTTGCATTTCAGCAGGCTCTCAGGTTGTAACAGAAGTGCCTGTGTCTGTCTGGTGAATAACGATTTAATAATTTGTAAATAAGATGTTTGGAGCTTCCCTGGCATGAAAGCTGGTAGGTAAACAAAATGCTGCGTAATTATTTCTAAGTAGCAAAAATCTTTTTGAGTTTATCTAAATTTAGACTCGTCTCTTCCATTTCCTGAGGTTTTGATTCTTGCTTTGATATCTAAAACTACTATATCTGTAAATAGCATAGATGAGAACCTTTAATGGGTACTTAGATTTGTAAAATAGTAAATTCAGCTTTTTTAGATGCCACTTTTATTTCCCTTCTGTCTAGAGGGAGAAGCTTAAGGAGTTAATTCCGTTATTTTCTTTTCTCTTTCTCCTTAATCACCTCTCAGGATTCAATGTGCAGAAAGTATTGTCTGGAGGAGGGCACTGGGGTCTGCATTTCTGGCAGTGTAGGAGGTTTATGTTGATTTGTTTGAGTTATTTATTACCTGTTGAACTCTAAAGTTTTAGCTTGGAAGTGAAGGACTGTATCTCAGTGTACCCTTCTGTAAGCTCAATGCAGCAGTGGCTGCCTTCTACGGGCATTTCTCTGTGTGCTTTTACTTACTGTTTTCACATCACTGCAGGTGCACAGTCTGCTTTTTTTTTTCCTTCCCCATTATAAAACAGAATTGTTGTTATAAAGCGTTGCTTACAGGAAATCTATTTTATTTGTTCTGAGTGGGATTAAGCAAAGTATGTGTGGAAAAACTTAATTTTTAGATCACTTATAACTGAACATGTATGTGTGTGTGTGGGAGGGCCTTGCCCTGTGACTGCAGCCACAGCGTGGCTGCTGCTGCAAGGCTGCTTTGTCCGTGCTCAGGGGCCCTGACTTTTGCCCTTGGAACCAAACTTGCCCTGGGGCATCTCGTTTAAGTACAATATTGTGTGAGTGCATTAAATTTGTTACATAAAATTAGAAAACACTGGCTAGCACTGTCTCTCTCAGAATGTTATGAAGGTGTCTGGGGTCCTTGACTAACAGTGCTCTGAGCAGGACTAAGGGTGTCCTCCTGGTAGGCTTGGTCTAGTGAGGTAGTTCTTGGAGGAGCAGGCTCAGGTCCTGCAGCCTGTGGCCAAGAGGTGCTGCTACTAAGTCAGCTCTGTGTGCTGTCAACATGCAGAGGACAAACCAGCAGCTGATGCATTAATTCATAACAAGTTTGTTCCGATTAAAAAATGTTAATGAGCATTTTTGCAACGCTGAGAGCCTATCACGGACCACCTGCCTGGAATGAGCATTTTCCATACGGTTCCTTTGGAAACTAATATTGATACTCATTATTTTAAACTATTACAAACATTGCAGGTGTTTGGTAATGATCTCTATTGTCTAATTAGAGGAAAGCATGAAAGTAGCTCGTTCTGTGTGCTCACAAATATTGGTTGGAACAGCCGAGTTTGCCTCGTATGAGTGATGGTAGTATAATAGCTGACACATCAGCAGTCTTGGATTGATAAATCTAGGAAAGAAGAGACAGGATAAATGACATGGCAGGGGAAGGCAGACCAAAGCCAGGTGAGTAGGTGTCCTGATTCAGCCAGAGGTTGAGTGAGCCTGGCAGGAGGGCCTACAACTAGCACCAACCTTATAGTGAAGGAAAACATTGATCTATTACTTAAATTTTAGTTTTTCTAATGGGGGATAAAAGAGAAGAAAGTGAAAGTTATTGTAGAAAAGCTGAGCCATCACAAGAATGCCTGTATGGGAACAGGATGTATGAGACAGTAAGAAATAACTATCATTAATGACAAAAATGTACATAGTACTTGGGAGAACTCATGAACAACCAGCCCTGGTGAAGGCCACTAATAAAACTAATAGGAATTCTTCTTTCCACATGTGCTTGAGGCTAATTCTGAACAGGCAGACGCAACTAATCCTTATCGATGACTGATAAGAAAGCAAATGAAATGGTGATTGCCTTATTTAGTGTAAATATTAGATTCTTAGTTATATTGTTAGCAGTTACTTTTTAATTAAGGGAACTGGGTTGAACAGCAGGTTACTGAGGCAAGTTGAAGTATATGAGGAAGATTTTTGCCTTTGCCCTAGAAGGTAGAAGAAGCTGCATAAGTTCCCAAAAGGTTACAATTCACATTGGCAAATTTATCTTTCCATGTTTATTTCCAAGGGTGGAATAAGTTGCTATTCTACTATTGCTGCTTTGAGCAAATATGCATATTCTTAAAATGTAAGTTCGTAAATGCATCCCACATGTTAGCAAATGATTTAATTCAGTGTAGTGTGTGGAACGTCACAAAGCATGCCAGCTCTACCTGCTCTGAAATTTCTGTGTTCTGCATCTTTTCTCCCTTATTCTGGGAAGGATGACACATTCTTTTGATTTGAAGAAAAACAACAAAAAAACGCTAAAACTGTGGTTCAGAATTCATTTCAGATTCTTCCTGGGGTTGGAAGAGAATGTGGGTGCTTTTCTTCTGTTATCACCAGGAATCCGCATATGTGGATTCCAGCCAAAAAAAGCTTTTAATGTGCATATTTATTTATTTTTTTAAATTGACTTGATATAACAGGTTCAAGGAATTTCCTCTGTTTTAATCAGAACTGTTCTTGGGGAAATTCCCAGATGGATTTCTACACAGTACAGAGGATTTCAGCTATGTAAGTTGAAAAAAAACCCTTTCTTTTTTTGTTACTTCAAAAATCTCAGTCTAGTTTTAGAAAACTAAAATTGGCAAAAGTGACATTTATTTACTTTCCAAACTACTGCGTGTCTGTTGTGCTTCTCACATTAACTAAAAGCACAGCAGCTGAAAGCTGCAAGTCTCTCAGGTTGTGAACAAGGCTCTGAGGGCTGGGCGAGGGAGCGCTGCTGGGGCCGCATCCTGCAGTGTGCAGGTCTCGCAGTCTGGAGGGGTGTCTGGAGGTCTCCGAGCTTGGTTGGCAGTGAGAATGTGAGTGATCCTCGGGGAGAGATGGCTGCTGCTTTTCCGTCTTGAGTATGACAGTGATACTGTTATTTTTGTTGTTTGGGGAGCTGGAGTAGAGGCCTGCAGGTAACTATTGATATGCCAGTAATATGGTATATGGAAGATCTAGATCTCATTGTGCTTGCTGGATTCTATTGATTAGTGTATTCTAGACTTAAAACTTCTTCAGCTTTCTTCCTAGCTGCTTCCCAGTAGTTAGTGCTATTCTAAATCTTAGGGCAGCATGTAAATGTGGGATGGTGCCAGGCAGAAAGGTTTAGGCAGGGATGTAATATTCTTTTATATAGCTTTGACTTTTGAGATATGATCCTCCTGATCCCCTTGTCAGCCTCCCCAGTTTCCTTTATTTCCTGTTAGCTAATTCTTATTAACTAACATAGATTATGCCTCGGTTTTGGACTTGTGGTAAACCGCTGTTGGCTGTAGCTTGAGAACTTGCTTGAAATCTCTTCCAAGGAGAGGTGGAAAAAACCACCCCATGTTGAACGTGTAGCAGATGGTGAGCTGAGAGCGGGGCCCTGTCCGGCTTTGGACAGCTTGCTGCAAGAGCAGGCGTGAGAGGTCGCGGTGTTGAAGCTCAGTTGTCCTCCTGCTAGGAAATGAATGGGCTCCAGAGGATTCTTGGCAGAGTATTAATCTTGGGGAACAAAGGTTCATTCCTCATAAGAACATTTTCAATCCCCAAACTGATGGTATCATTCAGCAGCCTTCTCTTCTTGAGCTTGCCCTTTGGCAACCATGTTGGGGCTTAGAACTAGACTCTTTGGTAGAAGTCATGTAAATGATAACAGAATGATCGGGTGAGGAATACATTCATATACAGCTTTGGTTTTGTCCTGCAACTTGCACGTGAACCTTGATAGTTTTATTGGGAAGAGGGAAGAGATGTTAAACGTGACTTCAGACTTGTCCATAGAACATGATCTATATTTAGGCTGCCTGGTCTTTTTGAGAAGTCTAGATTTTGGATTTTCACATGTACTTTTTCCTTAGTCATAGCTACACTGTTGTCCTGTGCCATTTTTAACTTAAGTTATATATCTTATTCTGTAACAATCTGTCTATAATAAACTTCCCCCCCACCTGCCCCGCTATGTAGACTGTTATGGTGCTGGCTGTAGTCCGGATCAGAGTTGGCAACTATGTGATTTTATAGTTAAAACAGAGGGGAGGAGTGAGGGGATGGGGAAAAGGTAGGTCCCAGATTTCCTAATTCAGCCTCCATCTTGTGGAGTAGAAGGGGTCAGAGCAGGGCAGAGTTGGGCAGGGGTGGGAGGAGCAGGAGCTGTGTTTGGCTTTTCCACAGCAGCTCCACCTTCGTTCCTTTGCTGCCATCAGCCTGCTTGGCGCTTATGCTCTTACCAGTCCTTGAATGTCTTAAATGGTCCTTGCTCTGGACACGTGCCGTCTCCCAGGGGAGCAGTTGAGAGGATCTTATTTGCTGCCCTGGAGACTGAGAGCTCATCAAATGCATCACTAGCCTTTTGCTGCTCGTTCAGTAGGTGTGAGCAGTCACTGGTGGCCTATTCCTGGCTGCCTCTTTATGCCGCTGATGACTAAGGACTTGCTTAATGAACTGGAAGAGCTAATCCCAAACCCATTCCTAGAGCTCCCATTGTTTCCTCCTTGCTGTTGGTCAGTGGGGTGCAAGGTTGGCATGTGTCTGGGGCTAAAGGGCCTTGTGTCCGTGTTAAAGGATAAGTGATACAACACTTCTTGACAATTAATTAGAAGCAGCCAGCTCCAAAGAGGGAGCTCCATGGGTGGCAGTTTAGCTGCCTGCTTGTGTTTCCTCTGGCTCGTGCTGTGTAATTGCTGCAGTAGCTGCCCTTTTACCTGTGGTGAAGAGTTGGGTTTTTTTCTGAGGATCAAGGCCTGAGGATTGTCATGTGCTGCTGCTGCTGCTTTTGCAGGAATGCCTCTGTGCTCTGCCCTGAGCTACTTGCTTCTGTGGTAGATGGTTGTATGAAGCTTACCTGTTGGTACGCCCTCTGAATGGTGGCTGTGGGTTGTCCCTGGCTCTTCCTCGGGTAGAAGTGGCTTGGCACTGATTTTTCTGACTCATCCACTGACTGAAAGTGTTGTATGCTGTGTTGCTGTGCTTGCAGTCTGCTTGCCCATGCTTAGCTGTTGGGTTTCTCGTACTAGAACGATGCCTGTGGTGATGGCTTAGTGCCATCTGAGTTCTGCAAAGGCAAGTCTGGCTATAGTTTCCATCATGAATGAAAGGGATATGATGCCTCTCAGCTGAATCCTTCTTGCTGGTTTTGTCCAAACTATTACCTTTCTTAGTTTGTAAGTACAGTAACAATGTGACTTATGCTGCTCTGTTAGTAGATATAATTATGGCCACATGTTTAGCATGTTCAAGTAAAGATGTTGTCTGTAAATGGCCACTGAGAAGGCTGCAGATGCATTTTGTTGATTTCTAGAAGGATTATAAGTTCTTATGCTTTCGGGCATGAGCTACATGCAGACTGTTGTGGACTAAAAGGAAATCTTCTGCCTGGACAGGCTGGGGTTTCTGTTCTGGGGTTTCTTACCACCTTCCTTAGCAAGATATGGTGCTGCCGTCTGACAGAGAAAGGCTGCTGTCGAAGGTATCTCTGAAACAGATTCTCAGAACATCAGTTCCTGTACCAATAAGCAGTTTCTCATCAGCTGTGATCTCGTGTCTTTGCTAATCCTTTTCATCCAGCCTGTCCTGTGGTCTTTCCAGAATCTACATCAGTCACCATCTTGGACAAGCAGCAACAAAACTTTCCCCAGTGGAAAGACTTGGTGGTTTCTGTTGTGGGATTTGCAGTTCAGGAAACTAAAAACTCTAAGTGCAATAGTCATAAGTGATCAAGTGAAAAAGTGAAGGGAAAGTAGACAAGAAATTGCTTTTTACTCAGTTAGTAACCTTCCTCCTCCCACTCAAAGGCCTGTGTGAGCAGACGGTGTATTGCCTGAATTTGAGATTCAGCAGCGAAATTCCTTTTTTTTTGAGATAGGGACAAAATAATTTGGTTACCTTTTTATGCACAGAACAAGACTGCAAGAATAGTTAATGGAGATGGAGCCTGCATTGTGCTACCACCTTCCTCTTGGAAGATCACTCAAGATAAATATTATTCATTTGGTCATCCACTTTTGAAAGAACCACAGTGTGAGAGAATGCATACAGAATCTGAAAATAAGATAGTCCCCAACTCCTGCAGAACTGTGAATAGGAATGATAAGAGAAAGGAATGGGCTACCTGTATGTATTGAATAGTCTGAGTGGAAAACTATAGAAAGCAAGCTAGCTGTTATTGATAAAATCAAGATTGGCAGCTTATAGAACTAGGACAATATGTGTAGCTTAACAGAATAGCTCATTGGATTTTGAAATAGGCCTGTATTTAAAGTTTATTTTTGTTTGGTTGTTTTTGTTCTTTCTGAATGAAAGGGATTCAGTCTGTGAAAAGTTTTAAATTGGTGACAGTTCCAGAAAGAGGATTGTTGCAGGGACCTGTCAAGCTGGACTTTCTGAGAATCTGCCTTGCTCCAGTTACCAGTGATTCAGCGGTGGATGAAGCTCAACTGGTTTAAGACATTTAATTTCTGTTTCAAAGCACCAGAAAAATGGATCTGGAAATCTTTGAGTACTATGACTGAAAGATTCTTGGTCAGGTTCTCAGGAAAACCTCTTGTGGAGATCTAAGCACTCTTCCTGCTCCTTGCTGTTTTCCTCAGGTGTTACATTTTGATTGCAGTACTGAGATGAAATCCAGTTTCCTAACCATGGTAAACTTCTCATGGTTTATGAACAAGACATGAGTTCACTGATTGAGTGAGTCTCTAATGTGAGCAAGGAGGAAGGATTGACATGGAGAGATAGGGTGGTGCAGAGAAGAGGAAGAAGAAGAAGAGGTTGTCTTCCCGTTAGGTCCATGGAACGATGCACCGTGTTCTCCTGCAGCAAAGAAGTAGGAAGATAGTAAAGCAAGAGCAGGAGAACACCTATTAAACAGAAGTCGAACACAAGTTTGACTATGGGTTGTTTTACATACTTGAATTTGCAGAGTAGCTAAGGGTGAATAGGGGCCAGCCTTGCCCAACAGGAATGGATCTAAACTAGTAAGTATTCTCAGTTGTGGTTTATGGTAAGTGCTGTTGACCATTCTGGAGGTGGAAATTGAAAGCATGAAGTGATTAAAAGAGCTGTCAAATGCAGCTCAGGAGTTCATCTCCATTGTCATGTGGCCAGTGGGGCTGCTTTGGGTCTTTTCTGCAGTGAACAGCAGATATCCAGCTTTGGTTGCTGGAATTTGTTGATGATTCCTGTCTGTTAGCACCAGGTCTAATGTGGCTCAGGTTGGAGATACAAAATGAAGCCATTTGAAAATAATAGAGACTTTAAGTAATGGACTTGGTGACTTGCCTAAGGTCACTCACTGATAGAGTTGGGAGTAGAACCTGTAAGTGCAAACCACTTACACTTGGCTTTGGCTGCTGCATGTGTTTTGATCTGCTTGCATTCTCCTAAGAGACAAGGTGCCAATAGTAACGGAACTGGGGATGTTGATGGGAGATTTCCTTAGCCGTTTGCTTCAGTCTTGCTTTAATCATCCCTGGCAATGGAAGAGTTTGTAGTCGCTTTTCAGAGAGATGTGTAGACAACCCGCTCTACACCTCCATCTTGGCTATTTTGGGATTAAAAGAAAAATGAGCAGGTTGCAGGGGATAGGAATGAGGTCACATCCTGATTAGAAACAATAGCAACATAAATTAACAAATAGATGCTTAATTCCTGGTAATTTTGAATATTCCAGTTGCCATGGCAACGCACGATGACTGTGGCATACTTTGCTTGAGATGCTTTTAAAGAACTTCATGAGCCATGACCAGAAAATTCCATCAGGATTAAAAACAAACAAAACTGAAAACACACAGTTATTAGCTTCCTGGCAGCCTGCAATTTGTGTAAAACCTCAGAAATGGAGGGTGTATATTCTGTGTTCAAACGGCAGCAGCTCTGCCCCATAGAGAAGCCCACGGAAGTTATTTGGTCTTGCAGGTTATGCTGTTACTTATAGCAGTAGTAGGACTTAGAAGCTCTGTGCCATAGGAAAACCACCTGATCTTTGGAATCTCTTGTCTCCCTGCCCTAGTGACTGCCTGAATGTGATTGACTTTGAGCTTTCATCCCTCAGTCAAATTCACAGTTTGCCTTTGGAGCCTGGGAGGGGGGCCTGAAACCATCCTGTCTGCTAGGCCAGCCTGAAGGTGTCATGTGCTGCTTGTTAGGTCAGGATGGGAGTTACCACCTGAACGAGACTGGGTCAACCCTGTGATGGGGGAAACCTACCTTGCTAAGGAGCTACCTTCTCCCTGGGAGCAATCATCACTTTTGTGAAGAGCAGGAGGCAGATATTTATGGTTAGAACAGTGGCAACAGACACATTTTGGTGTCTTTTAGGTTGAAACCAGAATTTGTGCTGTTGCACCAGCAAACCGCCTTGGTCTACATCTTATATAGACTGACATAGCCATAATCCTGCCTTGATTTTACCAGCTGAGAAATCTGCCTGATGTTTTTGTGGATCTTCTGTTAGAGAAGATAACTTTAAAGTATGACCTAAATGGGTTGTGTGTATCCACAGTGTGTATGAAACCATAATTCCCGGAAGAGTGGGACTGCCTGGCTTATGTGGCCAGTGATTGAATTTAAAATGTCAGCTTAGTGGTCAACTTCTCCACTACCAATCAGCTTAGCAGGAAAGTCTGCTCTCAATAAAAGCTTATCCCACCATCTGAAATTGCCTCCCTGCCTCTGGCCATGCCCAGGATCCCAGATGCTTATCTACTCAGTTGCCAAAGGGTGGTTTGCTCCCACTTGGTTTCTTTGCTGGAATTGCATGGTTTGGGCTCCCTGAAAGTATTTGGAGAGAACAAGAGAGTGGGTTTCATATCAAAATGAATAGCCCAGAGCAGTGACCAAGGCCTCTGTATGTAATGTCCATAATAGTTTTGGTTGTTTTTTCTCTTCAGAACTGCCGTGAAATGAGAAGCTGCACTTTTAGTGCCCTGGTAATCACATATGTCTATTTTGCCACGTGTTTGTTTCAAGTTTTCTCGAGAGTTTATTAAATATTGTTCTGAGTTCTGATTGTTCCACCTACAATCACATAAAAATTATTGTTATTTTGGATGTGCCAATGATGAGCTGCTTTCCTGACACAAGGAAGCTGGTAATGAGTGGTGCTGTGAAGAAGGGCCAGGGTTTTGGGTCTCCCTCTAGCCTAGCCAGTGCCTGTTGCCCTGGTCCTGCTCTGCCTGACGCCCCTACTGCTGCTAACAAGAAAGAACTTGCAATGTTTTTATTAAGGGCCTTGTCTTATAGAAGCCCTGTGTTGCTTAGTATTGCAGGGGCAGCTCTAGGTGTCAGGCGTGGGTGAGAGCTGGGTGCTGTACGTGCTGGGGAGATGATCTGCCCGTGAGGAGCTGACAGGGTGAACTGGAGTGAGCCTGACACCCCGTGCCAGCCTAGGGGTGCTGGGCTGCACGTGGGGGCACAGCTCTCGCGGCCAGGCTGGGCATCGAGGGCAGGCTGGACAGAAGCAGCAGAGCAGCCCCTAGAGCGGAGGCAGCCAGGTCTGGGTAACGTGGTGTTAAAAGCCGCGTTGTGTCATCTGGATAGGCCCGAGATCATCTTTGCCACAAAGTCCATGGGTGTATTGTAGCTTTGCTTCTTACTTTTCTGATATATTGCTTGTATCAGTCCAGTTTCAGTCTCCAAATACAGTGAAGCTTGACGTGCTAAACCTCAGTGCGTGCACAGCTCTGGAAGTGGCTTCCCCGCAGCAGCCGAGAGGCTAAGCCGTAACATTCCTGCGCTTCCATCACCCCCTTGGGCACCAGAAGCGCAGCCCAACCCTGTGGCCAGAGACCCTAGCGTGGGGACAAACGCACTCGCGGCTTCCCTGCTTTCTGTGATCCGTTTTAGGGCTACGTGCTTTTTGTTTTAAAATCCTCCAGCGACGTCTCTAATAGCAGAGCAGCTGCAGAGCTGTGACACAGCCTGGTCACTGCTTTTGTGACAGCAAAGGCGAAAAACTCTGCTTTTATCCAAGACAGTTTTCTTGTATCAAGCTTTCCTTGTGATTTAAAACCTCTTCTGATAGCAACTCTTTTTGATTTCTTTGCCTGCCTTGTACTATGCAGCCCTGTAATCGTAGCGTGAGAGCTATAAAGGTTTTCAAGATGCAGAACTTAAAATATGCAGTTTTTTAGTTTTGGGGTTTGTTTTGTTTTTGTTTTTTACCTGTCATGTATACTGTCCATATATAGACCTTTAATTGTCTGAGCAAAGCATAAGAATTGATGGTTCAATAATTCAGAATAACTTTGAGAGCAAACTTTAAAATTGGTATTTTTCTGCCCCCTTTTTTTTCCTTTTTCTCTTTGCTAAATTATGAGAAATAGAAGAGAGGCAGAGGAAGAAAAAGCAATTTTCAGGCAAAGTATTCCACTCTCAAAATCAAACATAATATGCTAGCTATGGATCTGTGGGGTTATGGCCACTATCTCTGTCTCCTTCCATTTTGCTTTCCATCCATTATCCATCTGTCTGTCTTTAAAGGAGCCATCCTTATTTTGGAAAGGGAGACTTTGTGTGCTTGAAATAAAAAATGGAATGATCTTTCTTTCTCCATCCTAGATCCAAAGAGGAAAGAAATTGTGAAGATTATGAAGAACTTGTTATACTGTTGTTATAAAAACACTTTAAAGAGAGAAAAGAAAAGAAAACTTTACGGTTACAGTAACGGGAGATGGGGGACTGGAATGCAAGACCCTCCCCTTGTAGGGCCCTCGGTTGACTTGCATCCCGCTCTGTTTGCAGGAGCTGAACAGCTGAGAGGGGCTGGGGATGGACGTACGCCGCATTTTACATTCCAGCCCGACCCTTGCTTAAGAAACTGGCTCGCTGTGGGGAATTAGGGCATGGTTTATAAATTCTTACAGTTAAAGTGCAACTTAAGTGGCCCAAAGCAGCTTTGGCATGGCCAGAATTACCATCTTACGCCTCTCGACCCATACAAAGTGGATTGTGTGTATGTGTGCGTAGGTTTTGACTGGGTTCTTTGATCCACTTGTTATTGTGCCAAGCTCCTTGCTCTATGTGAGAGGCGTTTTTTTTTCTTGTTTCTTGTTTTTGGTTTGGTTTTGTTCTCTGCTGGAGCATCAGACCACAGACTGACACCTGCGTGAGGCAGTGATGGTTGCAGCATGGCCATGAGCACTGGCCGAGGAGCAAAAAGCAACCTTGTTATGAGTAAAACTGCTGCTGTCTGGTGGACAGGTTGGGAAGGACATTTTTCATCCATTGTCTAGTTCAGGTGGCCTCTCAGATTAATGTTTTTAGAGTTGTGTCCTACAAAGTTCCTGAATTTTTTTAAGCAGGTCTTTAGCTGGCTTTAAGCAGGTCTTTAGCTGGCTTGACTAGTTTGTGAACTGCTGTTGAATCCTTGCACCAGCTTTCTGTATTACAGAGAATCTAATTCTAGGCAGTGGGAGCTGTGCTAGAAAAACATCTAGATTTGCCTCTCTGTAACTTAGAGCAGTCTTTTTGTCTCAAGATCTCCTTGCCTATAGGCAAAATTCCTAGTAAGACCTCTCTGCTAAGCCGCTGGTTGGCGATTTTTAGTCAGTGCTACTGAGTATTCCCTGCGGATGAGGAACTTTGTGCTGTAGCCACAGAGCTGAGGGGTCAGTTGTTGGGTATTTCAGTTTGAACTAAGACTGGTGACATGTTCTGACCTTCTTGTAATTCCATCTGTGGATTCTGCAAGACTGGATGAAAGAGGAAGGAAAGTGGGTATTGGTGCACATAGCAAAAGAGGAAATGCTATGTGGGTCACTTTTTCCTCTCTCCACTACGTCTGGTCTCTCTGCTTCCAGGAATATTTGTACGAATGGAGTCAAGGCTACAGTAAGATAAAGTAACAGCATGTGTAACATTTTCTTTCTTTTTTTTTTTTAATTTCATTTTATGATGTTACTCATTGACTCAATTTGACTACAGTGCATCAAGATGGATCTTTTCACAAAAAGAGGTGAGGGTGGGGGGGGGAAAAAAGATCCTCCCCGCCCTATTTGGTGGAAGGCAGAAGCATGAGAGAGTTCAGGTTGAGCTTGTCTAAGCCATTCATCCAGTTGCACCTAACTGGCACAAGGCACTTTCCCATCCTATTTCAAGTGACTCAAGATTTCCACCATTTCCTTTAGGAAAACATTCCTGCTTTAATAAGTCTATAGCAAAGGTGTCAGTATTTTGAAACTGAATTATTTTCTTTGATTTTTTTTTCTACTTAAAGAAAGAGTTGTGATAAACGATACAGAAAACCTAAACTTACATAACCGAGGCTTATGTACCTTGGAATTTTGGTCTAGCCTTTCCAACTTGCTCTTGCTTATAGCTCAGATTTAACCTTTTAAGTTTTTAGCAACCTATATTTCAGTTCAGGGTTAGTCCATTTAGTTATGTGAGGTAGAGTCTCAGTTCTCTGCATCAGGGAACAGAGGAAGAGCTGGAGCAAGAAAAGGAGCTAATGAAAGGATGTGGAAAATTCAAATTAACAGATGAATGGAGTTTCAGAATCAGCTGGACTGATAAAGGTTTTCAGGGACTTCTTAGACATTTGTGTAATTGAGAACGTCTGTGCTGTAGTCCTTATCCAAATGGATTAGCTGAAATGACCTAGGAAAGTGAGAGCATTTTCTGCTTTCTATTTACTCAGCTACCCCTCACTGGCCCTCCTAGGAAGAGGCGACACTGGAGGTCTTCCCTGTAATTCACTGCTTCCCTCCTTCCTTGTATTTTGGTAGTTACCTTTATGGAGGAGAAGGCAGACAGGTAGCTACAAATTGTCAATACTGGCAGCAGAAGTCAATGAGAAGGCAGACAGGGAGTGAGATTGAGGAAGGCAGCTATAGATTTCTTAGCTCATTTCTTGCGAGTTTTTCCAAACTTGGGTGATTCACTCCTGTCAGATGCTATTTTGAGCCAAACGGAGATGAACACATTCCTATATTGAATGAAAAAGGCTGTCTCCGTTCTCACTTTTCAAGGGTTCCTTGAAACCCTTGGGCTTACGTTTTTAGTAGATATCTTTAGTGATAGGGCATGAATGGGAGAGGGCAAAGATGGGAGAAGTCATCTCTGCCCGCCCTGCAAAATGTTGCTCTGTTGAAAGCCTGTAAAACTGGGAAAGGCAAACTGGGGAATCTTAAAGTATATAAACCAGGAGAGGAAATGTTTTAGTTATTTTCTTAATTTAAAAGAAGTGCCAAGTTGGGCACCTGAAGTAATCAACTGCATGTCAAGAGCAAATGTCTTCCCTTTTAGATGAGTTTGAAGCTAGATACATTTGGCATGGAAATGATAAAAGCTGACTTGTTTGCCCTGATCAGTCCTGGAGAAAGCACTCATCAGCAGCTTGCATGGAATGGTCCTGTCCTGACCCTGAGATGGACCAGGTTAACTGTGTGGATATTTTCCTTCAATTCTGATGTTGTCTAGTGTTGCTGCTTGCTGTACATATCTAAAGGGTACCTGAGAACACCTTTTACTGGGAGCTTTTTATTTGGATCTGCTTTTTTTGAGGGGTTGAAGAAAAAGTAAAGCAAATGAATACACTTAAAAATGAGCAGGTAAGGCAGGGGAGTTAAGGTTGCATTTCTCAGTGTTAATGACTTGGAAACCCACCAATATCAGCCTTCTGTGTCACACTTGGGCTTTCTCTAGCTGATCTTATTGCTCCTTTGTCATCCTAAAGGCAGGAGGCAGTCTCCTGTCTGTGAAGTCCTGCAGGTGACTGCCCCTCCACTTCTACCTTGGCTGAAGTCAAGAGAGGGAGATGGAGAGGGCACCAGCTTCACTGCTCTCCTGCTGCTGTTTTTGCTGGGAGAACTGGGCCCCTGGGGACAGCAGGGCAGCACTGCCATGCAGGAGCATTGGCTCATGGCTTTGCTCCTGCCCAATTGCATTACCTGCCTACTCATCCATCCTCCGGAGCAGATGTTGGAGCAAGGAGATGACGGGGGAGTTCATTGATACTGCAGGAGGTCAGAGGGCTTGCGTGGGAGGAGCAGAGAGAAACGAGATGGTCTCTGTGAGTGCAGAGACACGTGCCCCCCTCTGCCCCCCTCGAGGCCTGGTGGGATTTGGCACTGGAAGCGGTGGCCGCTTCCCCGGAGAGCGCGAGCGCTGCTGCCCGCCCTGCCCCGGTGCAGGGAGCAGAGGCAGCCGGTGTGTCCTGCGGGCACCTCCGAGCAGCTTGTTTTAGAGCTGCAAGACAAGCAGTTGCCTGGAGAAAGCACAAGTGTTAATGCTCCCAGTGGGGAGGGAGGAAGCTCTGTTCCTGGAGGGACTGTGATCTGCTGCTGATGCAGAGAGGCAAGTGCTACAAGGGGGAACACTCTTCCTCCACCCTCCCCTTCCCTCTCTGTGAGTGAGAAAATATTAAAGCTCTGTACAGCTAGAGAAAATCTGAACCTTAGGGAGCTTCTGTAGAGGTTTGTGCTGGAGTATTCACTTGTTCCTGCGGTTATTGGTAGCCCCTGGTCTTTGCTCATTTTAAACATCGTTGAGCTGATGTGGACTAACACCTGGCTGGGAGATGGAGGGTGTTGTAGTTTCTTCTTTTATCCCTTTCCTGTGGCAAGGCTTCTGGAGCCTTGTTAGTTCAGTTGCCTGGATCCTTTATTCTCCACAGTACTGCCAATTTATTTATTTCCAGTGGCAGCACCAGAAGAAATCTGTTTTGACTGTCTTTGGATTTCATCTCAAGAACTGACAGTTTAGCCATTCTCCCTTTCTAGGGAGGGCATATTAATAGAAAGGGTATGTGTTACTGTCCTCCAGGAATAAGTTTTCCTTAACCAGATTACCAGAGGCTATGGGACTTTAGCTGTTGGGCACAAGGAAGGGGAATATTTGTTGGAAGAAGATTGAGACTATACAAAACACTGCAAAAAGAGGTATCAGTGAAGTTGCTGAAGGATTGGAAGGGTGTAATGAGATGTAATAATAGGAAACTGAGCACCGGATTTTATTTAAATATATATGTAACTCTGCAAAAAACAAGACCTTTAGTGTTAGTAAAAATAACACTAAGGGAGTGTTATTGCTTAATTCATCTAAAAGTGGGTATGAAGGAAGTGGCAAAGGATAAGCGAGGCTTAAGAGACTTTATTTGCAAGGTCTTTGCTGTACTGTGCAATGCTGTGGGTGATCCAGTGGAGAACTCTTATCAATCAGTGACTCCAGTGCAGAGGGCTGCTGTTCAGCAGAGAGTGTCATGATACTGATTCAGTGAGGGCTGTTTGAAGGCCCATATCTTGCCATGGAGCGTGATTTGGATAGAGTGAAAAAGAGTGACCAAACTGATTGCAGATTTCAAGGTAGTATAAGGCACATCAGTCCAATAGTAAACTCAGGTGATGGGCTCTTCTGAGGGAGAGAACACACTGAGCTCTGGTAGTGCTGGGGGAAAATACATTGAGCTCTGGTAGCTCTGGTGGAAAGCCACCAGCTTGGTTTCTCTACAGGATCATCTCCGCTATGCAGAGGTCCCATACAGTTCAGAGCTAATTTAGAGTTATTTCTCCTTTTGTGCTCAGTAATTTCTCACCAGAAAAAGCCCTGATGAAGAATATAAGGCTGTGTATTCTGTGAACATCTGCCTTTGGCATGTGTGGAGGCAGAGTGTGTTTTGCAGCACTGGGCTAGCTGGCCATTCAAAACTGCTGTTCTGGGCTTATGAGAGGCTCTTGAAGAGAAGGAAAGATTGGAGGGAGGGAGCTGAGGTCAGAGTATTTCTTGAGTTCACTGAAGAGAATCATGGGGGTTTACACCATATGTTGAGGAACGAGGCGTCTAGATCTCCTTTGGAAGCAGCCGTAGCTCAGCTGTGCCAATCACATTGATTAGGGATGTCAGGGGATAATTTGGCCTCTTTTATTCCCCCCAGCAATACTGATTTACGCTGTGTATTGTAATCCAATAGGGTAAATTGTTCTCCATGAACTCTTTTAAATCACTTTGAGTACGTATTGAAAGTGACACTACTGTATTTTACTGCTGGATTGCCCTCTTCCAGTACTAACTAATGTACGTTCTGAGCTTTAGCTGCCTTGCTGCAGCTTTCTGGGACAGATACAGGTGCCTAAGCCCAGAACTGTTGGTGTGTCTTGGTGTGTCTGTCCCATAGGAAAAAATAATGGCATGTGTTGCCCTGCAGTGACACAGCACGGCAGTGCAAGGCCTGAGAAATGCACCTAAGGTGGGAACTTTTCACTGCCCTTCTTAGAGGACCAGATGGAGCGATTGATGGTTGAAGTGGGAATGCCGAAGTGCATGCACTATGTGCAGCATGGGTAAGGAGGTGGGTGCCTGAACTCTGCCAGGTCCTTCTGGGACACTTGTATCAGCCCTTCAGGATTGCTCCTTGCTAGGGAGAAGCGCACGTGTCCACAGAGGGATTGGGAAGAAGAGGAAATCAGCTCTTGCTTAACCCTTACGGAAGAGTGAGCATCAGTGCATGGAGCACCCCAGCAGCGCTCTCGCTGTTTGGAAGGGCCTGAAAAAGCTTATCAAAATGAGTTTTGTTTATTTGATTATTACTATAGTTGGACCACTGTTAAGGCCAGCCCAGGAGCGGCTCCCGTCGCTTGGCGGAGCCGTGTCCGGGCTCCCGCGGGATGGGTGCGTGCGAGGGCCCCTGCGCCGTCGGCAGCGGAGCAGGAGGGCGCTGCTGCCCACCCGGCCCCCGCGAGCGCGGCCCCCGTTGGCGGCAGGCGGAGATGAGGGATCGGGAAAGATGAAAGCCCTGAAATGCTGCCCCGCTGTGAAGCGCTGGGCAGAGCTTTGGGAAGCGGGTGGCTATTGTGCAGATTAAATGAAGAGAAAAATCTCTCTGCTGCTATATTTGAACACCTTTATGATGCGGAATTCTTTCATGGGTTGAAATAAGGCAAGGTGGTAATGCTGTTTTCTTTTGCAGTCTGTTGGCAAACAAATTATCACTGTATCATAGTTATTGGATTAAACTTTGCTCAACAGCTGGGCCCTGAGAATTGCTCCGTAGCCTCCTGAGAGCTTGTAAGAAAATGAGAAGTTACTTGTGGAGCTGAACCTGGGAGTGAACAGTCTCAGGTCTTTGCCAGCTAAGCATAAGTTGCCAAAGACAGACCATTGAACCCACTGAGAAAATGTTCGAGTTTGGTCCTTTGAGAACTTGTGTGCATGGGAGCTGAGCACTGAGAGCAATTTAATCTTTTACTGCTATATCAAGATAGGAAATCAGAGGCAGGCTCTGGCACAAGGAGAAATCAGCTCTAGGGAAGAAATCAATTTATTATTGAATAAATGAAAAGATTGCGGTGCTCACTGCAACTGTGCTTTAATGGACAGAGCACAATTGTTCTTAAGCATCTTTCATCCTGAAGGATCCCAGAGTGCTTTCAGAATTGTGTGGACGGGAGGACTTGCTTCATGTGCAGATGTTTGTCATTTAACAGCACACCGCAATTCTATTTATGCAGTTAAGGAAAAGAGTGAAGGAAAAACTTCCCATCTAGCGGAAACATCAAAGGAGCAATTACCTGTGTTGGAAAGTGGCCAGCACGGCTGAACTAATCCTGCTGCTCATGAGATCTTTTAAAAAAGCGCATTGGGAAAGACCTCTGCTTTTCATCCCTTCTAGGAGGTGTCTTTCCCAGTGACACTGCAGCCTCCCATATCAACTTGCAATTGGGACGGGTTAAGGTCAGGGAAATATGATACCAAGTTGCCCTCTTCGCTTGCTGCAGCGTGGTATTTCCTTCCAGGAATATTGCATTTTTACTGATTCAGAGGGAAGTGCCTCTACAAGTTTTCAGTTCTCATTGCTCCAGAGCTTTGGAGGTTTCCCATCCCATCCAAGAGCAGCCTGACTTTTTCTGAAAAACTGTCCTGTGAGAGTGCTGATATTAAATACAAATCTTTGTACAACAGCTCCTCATACTTCATTGTAAAATAATCCAACAGATAACATGTTTTTTGGCACTGGAGGGTGAGAATTAAAGACAGTATTTTCAGCACTTTTCAGAAGAGAATTGGGTGAGATATAAGCAATTTTCCCTTTCTAAGTTTTATACTATTTCACTTCAGTCTGCCTGAGTCAGTTGGGGAAATAATCTGTGACTAAATCCAGTTTACAAGGAAACCTAAAATCCAAAAAAGCAATGCCGTTTGTAGCACATAGATCTGGCAGCTATGGTAATAAATAGAAAGTTCTGGTGGACTTGGAGAGATGGATTTCCCACTAGCAAATAGTTTGAGGATGGATTCAACAATTTGCACCTGTGCAGTTAGTGCTGAGGCTTACAGCTAAAGCTGAGGTCCTATGAAGAGCTGGTATTTGAAGACATGGTGTCTTCTGACACTGCTTCAGTCCACCACAGGTGGCTCTCAGGTTCTATCACTGTTCTGCTGTATGTGGTGAAATTTCAATTTCCTGTTTAAAAAGAAAAACTCAAAACAAAAGAAAAATTCATCATAGCCAACGCTATTGGGTTTCTCGAGGCGGAACTGTGCTCTGCTCTGAACTTTGCTGTTACTGCAGGTTTATTTTTGGAGGTGCTACACATCCCTGCCAATCATGTGGCAATTCATAGACATATCTGGCAGCACACGATCACAAATTTGTCAGATAACCTCATTTAAAGCAGTACCTGCCTGTCATGGGATCTCCAGACTGCTCTGTTTGATTCCTGTTGTTATAAAATCTGACCATCCTGAGGCTGTTGTGTTGTGCTTGAGCTCCAGTTGTTTTTCTAAATTGTTTTAAATTTAATAATCTCCAATCTGCATATTATATTACTGTATGGAAAAGACAGTAAACAAGCTGCCAGGAGTTCTCTGGGATTTCTTCTATCCTCCAAATGACCGAGCTTGTTTAAATTGGGTGTGTAATGGAAACGGGCACCGTTTTGCCTAAGAAATAACAAATAGGCCACAGTGTCATACATGCAGATTCCAGCTGGGAGCTTTCAAGGCTCCCTCCGGGCTCTCTTGCTCGAGGTCCATGAATTCTTTGGCATTTCTCTGCTGAGCTGCACTGTCCGGATCGCTTACCTGGGGCCGCGCAGCGGCCGGCAGCTGCCGTGGACGTTGTCCTGGATCGCTCCGGGACGGCAGCTACGCGGTCGGCCCTCGTAGCCCTGGGTGGTGGCTGCTCTTCTGTGTCTCGCCGTTGGTCTTACGCTTTCGGTCCTGTGTCATTTGCTTTCATTTGGGATTGCAAAACATAACCTAGCTGCCCAGCCATGGTGGGACCTAAATAATCTTGCACTATCGAGTTGCTGGCTCAGCAGTGGGATTTTGTTCCAAAAATTTTAAGTCTCTCTCAGCGCTGTCATTTCATCCAGCAAGTGAACAATACACCCTGAGTCTAACTGGATTGTATAATCTTTAAATTATCAGGAGGGCTTTTTCCCCTGACTTGCTATTTAGGCCCTGTGTGATGGTTTTGGGAATCTGTGTCAATGTGTGTAGCTGTTTCATGGCGACATTAACCGGAGTCCTCTATAGAAGCAGGTCCTGTGTTAATAGCGAGGGCAGGGCTATAGAAATGAAGGTGGAATCTAATGTCTCGGTGACTCATGAAAGCCAGATTCAGCAATATGCAGACAGGTAGGAAATAAATGATTTGGTGCCCGTTTGGTATATAAAATACAAACACAAATAGCTTGTGTGACTGCCATTGGAGATTAAATCTTGGCTCCGCTGATCTCACTGGGAATTTGTTGCTATACCTGGAGCCCCAGCTCAGTCATTCCAGATAATTTTTTCACAAGAGGTCAGAATGTCAGCATTCAGTGTATCTGCCTGCTGGTGCACACTGTAGGAATATTCAATAGACTCTAGAAATTTAGAAACCTAAAATAAACCAGTGTTCTAGAGGCAAATGCATCTAGCTTTTTAAGAAGGACACGAAATGGGCATTCTTTGATGCAAGCGCAGTTCTGCTGGATGCCCCTGATCTTGGGCAAGTCATTTGACTTCCACATGTAAAGCGGGAGTTGTGGCAGTGAGACTTCGTATTTCACTTCTAATTTTATACTTCAAAAAAAAAACCATTAAGGATATTTACTTGAAAACATATTTTTTTCCCCTAGAGAGTTGCAAGTATATGAAAAACAAGAAATAATCCATGCTAAATATTATTTTCTTTCTTTAAAGCTATTAGAGGGATTCTGTATCCATTCCTAAGTGAAGTGGAAGGGAATTTACAATGAATCCCTCCCACCAAAATTTGTCAGACTTGGAAAAATTTTTACAACAGAAGAGATGAAACTCCCGTTACGAAAACTTTCTAAAACTCCCATTGCCTAAATTTTCTAAAATCATCTTGACAAAACGATAGTGTGGTAAATATTTGTTTGAAAACAGTTTTTTGATATTTGGGAGCTGGAGAGAAGTGAGCACTTCTGTGCTTGTTTCTGCACGGTTTTTGATTTATGTGCTTACCTGAGAGTCCCTCTGATTTGGCAAGTTTACAGGATCCCAAACAATTGTTGCCAAGTGAAATGACCCTTCCTTATCCTGGCCGCACAGAATTAATGAACACACACACACGCGCACACAAAAAAAAAAAAAACCACCAAAACAAACAAGAAACCACAATAACGAAGAATACCCCTTTTGCCCTGCATGTGCAAGAAGCAAATGTGAGAAGGATGCATCTTGCTCTATGGCCTTCTGTCAAAGCCAGGGCAAAGGCAGCCAGAAAGCAGCAAATACCGAGCAGAATTGCTGCTCATGTAGCCCTATGACCGTGGTTTATCAGTGGTCTGAACCCTGTTTGGTTGTTTGCTCTAGTGTGAAGCTGAGTACAAAAGAGCATAATCCCTAACTGGGGATCTTCCAGCAATGAAGGCAGCAGGGAGGGAAGCAGATCCCGATGCATCTCAGCTACACTGTTACTGCGGGGTGGATCTCGTTGAGGAAACGTTGGTGATTATTCGTGGGATTTGTGTGTCCGTTATGTGTTGAAGTATCAGTGTTTGGCGAGTAGGAACCTGCAGCCAGGCTATGTGGTATCAGCAGTGGTAGGAAAGGGGAAAGGAAGCTGGGTGGTGTGGTCACTTGGGAAAGCAGTGAGCAAGCAAACTCCCTGCACACCTGAGCCAGTGCCTGTGTCACCTGGATGCAGGGAACTGGGTTTTCTTCTCATCTCTAACTAACTTACAGTGCATGGTGAGACAAGTTTTTCTGCACTGTATCTGCATCCTTTTTCCTAGAACAGAGAAAACAGTTGTATAAGACACTTAGGCCATTAGGCTTTACGCTCACGTCAATGGTTTTCCACCAGTGTAACTGCTAAAAGCATTAGAGTTGCACCAACATCATGATGAAGTAATGCTCTGATGATTCAGGCCATTAAGGTTTAAAGCTCTCTGTAAAAATGCTAAGTATGGTGATTATCCAGGGCTTGTATCTGGACACTGAATGAAATGCAAATGTAACGTTCAGGCAGTGTCTCTGGATGTTTCATGCTTGGGCTTGTGCAGCTGGAGTTGGGGGCAGAGATTAGGGGCAGAGACAGTGCTGGTGGTGGATTTCTGTCCTTATTACTTGTGTCCTTATGTAGCAGAAATTTCCAAAGTAGTATTTTATTCATTGCTCTTCTTGTGCCTTCCCAGTTTCCATTACTGCAGGTTTGTGTGGCTACATGGATGTACCGATCACGTGGATCGGGTGAATGTTCTGTTGTGGCTTTGACTGTTAAAGCAGGATTTTGATCCGTTGTCCATGACGATGCCTCAGGTACTGGCTTAGCTTACCCTTTATTTCTGGAAATAGCAGCGTGCCAATTGCTGGAGCATGTTGCTGCACCGTGAGATTGGCAGTGCCTGGGAAGGGAATACAATACAGCTTCCCCCCGCTGCATGATGACGTAGCAGTTCAGTCTGTGGCCCTAAATTGTATTTTAAATTAATTTCTCCTGGAACGCCTCCCCTGAAAAGTAATTTCGAGGATATTTAGTCATAAGATTAAAAGGGGCACCCCCTGGATGCAGGAGGATGTTATCTTGGTAGTGCACGGGCTCCCGGGGGCCGTGTGGCTCGGGAGATAAAGCTGCAGGCTGTTCCCAGGGGGCCGTGGTGCTTGGGCTGCCCCATTTCCCTGTGCCAGGGGTTAAGGGGCTGCGCGGGAGGCTCCCAGGCTGGAATGGATGCTCCTTGCAGCAGCCCCGCAGGAAAGGAATCATCGTGCGCAGGCTGCGGGAGGGGACAAGGGGGCAGCAGCAGATAAGGAACGTGCCCAGATAAATGCTGGTGAGCTTGGCTCTTGTCCGTGGGGAGCTTGGCTTTGCCAGCCTTGATCCCTAAAGGGCTCAGGTCTCCATGTAGCAGCAACTTCCCTCTGTTGCACTGCTGGCGTGGTTGGGAAATGACACAGACGGCGGGATGTGTTTCCTTCCCTCGTGTTAGGGAGGATGAATGCCCGTGAGGGGTGTCTCTCCATTGGCTTTGGCTGCACTCTCACTTCTAGTTGGGTTGGCTCACAGCGGGGAAGAGGGGTTCCTCCTAAACGCCTGCCCCTGGTCTGGTTCATGCTGTACTCCTTTGATTCTAGGAAGTGAAGTCCTCTAGTGGCTGTGATCAGAAAAGCTAGGCCGGCTATGCCCAGTCTTACCTTGCCTAAAAACTTGTGGAGCTTACCCAGAAGTGCAGCTGGAAAGTAGGGATGTGTCTGTAGAGTAAAATTTCTGAATTCTTCTTGCTGCTGTTCCCATAACGTCTAAAGTGACTGTGTTATGTGGTGTTGAAACAGCAGGAAAGTCTGAATTGTTTGTGAAAGTGCTGCTGTCTTCTATTTTTAATCTCTGCTTCCTTAGCAAATGCATTCTCTGCTTTGCTATTTCTTCAAACTCCTTTTTCATTTGTTCTACTGAATTGAATTCTTTTCTCTTACCTGAGTGGAAATAAGCAGTGAATTTGGTTCCCCAAGACTGGATTCTCGCTGGCTGTGGGTGCCTGGTGGTTTGTCGAGACCTGTGTTAGCAGTGGGGAGAGAGCAACAAGGTTTCAGGTGCTTTGCAGTCGGTGTGGTCGTGTTTGAGCCCATAGAGGAGTTTTACTGGCCTAGCTGTTTAGAAGGGAGAGGAAATGTTTCCGATCTCTGTAGACTTCTGCTTGTGTGTGTGTTTTATTATTATTTTTTATTTGTCTTTCTCTGGAGCTCTGTAGGTCGGATTTGGCTAGAGAGCACCTGTAGGTAGTGCAGAGCATATGGGTGCTCCCACTGGCACCGTGTTATCCATGATGCTTCTGCTCGTGTCCATGTACTGTTTGTGGTGGGCAGGATTAAAGCAAATGCCAGATTTGGGCTTAGAAAATTCAGTTCCCTATGGTCAGATGTGTTTTTATTATTGCCTTTCCTCATAGAAATGGGCTTGGTTTGTTTCATAAAATCATGTACATCTTCTCAAACATGTCCATGACTTAAGAGAATCGGGATATTAGTGGCATACTTGATATTTGCTGTTGCTGCATGCTGCAGTAGTGGGCTGCGGATGTTTGGATGCTGTGTTTGCTGTAGGCTGTTGGGAAGTGTGGTGTAGCCTGGGATATCTGGGTACCTGTGGAATAGGTGTCCTGTGGAGCTTCAAACTGTGTGGTTGCAGTGCACTGCGGAAGCCACTCTCAGTGACCAAGGTGAAAGCTTTCGAACTTGTGCTTCCACGTTCCTGAAACATGAAGAAAGTTGTTATTGTCCCTCTGAAGCTCGGCCCTTTGTAGAGTCTAGAGTCACTAATTCAAGGTTTGTCTATTCTTTTCAGTTACTTGAACCAATATTAACCATGTTAGTTAATATTCCTTCCTGCTAGAACGTGCATTGGGAATTAACCTTTTAGTTGTTTAATATGCAGTAGTATCTGAGCCAGTGTAGTAGATAATGCGAGGCTTAAAAAGCCCTCTAACTTCCCATGCCTCTGGCTTGCCTTGGGGAAGGTGCTTGAAATTACCATTCTCCTGTGTTTGGAATGGATCCTGGAGCTGGCACTGTGTGTGCCCGTGTGCGTGTGTCGTCCCATGTTCTGATCTCTAATAATGCCACAATCTGACACCCCGCCAAGCCTTTCATTTCATGTAAATATTATTTAATATTTTTGCTTTCAATAGTTACCTTCCTCAAATTTTTCTGGAGCTGAATATTTGGATATTCTTGCCACGAGATTGAGATGCTATCAATCAATCAAACCATTAAAGCTGGTGTGTATTGTGTGCCCTAATGAACAAGGCATTAGTGCTGGAGCTGTGTGTGTGGGGCAGGGGAGAGATGAGAGGTAGGGATCTGCAGATACTTGCTCAGGGATGGTGCAGATCGCTGCAGACCTAGGAAAGGCTTGAAGGTGCTTGGATGTATGTTGGCATTGGTAAAAGATGCCAGGAGGACCTGATTCTACAGGGCAAGATCTCTGAACCTTGGGGAAATGCTCCAAAGGCAGGTTCACTTTCCATGAGACTGTTGATACAGCCTATGCTTGAGGGTCTGGCTAAGGAGGTAATGCCTTAGATGAGCCTTGGAGGCTGCACTTCCCTTGAGACCCAGAGGGACAGGATTGATGTGAACTGCAGGACTTGGACTGTGGAAAGTTTTCCCTGCTACGATACATGAAATAGATCAGTCAGGTACTTTCTAGTAACGTGAAATCCACTCTAAAAATCAACCTGGGAAGCAAAAGGACATAAGTGTGCAGGCTGCATGTGATGCTGGATCAGAGGCTACATGTGATGCAGAGCAGGGAAGAAAAGGTGGCAGTTGATGTGTGTGATGTGAGAGCCGCAAAATGAGGAGAGGAGCCTAGGAGAGACTTCAGCACGAAGCTGAGCTCCATCAGCCTAACAGCACGTGTCTGTGTGCACAGCGCTCGTACTGCTGCGGGTTTATGTAACGCATTCACAGGACTTCATTTTCCACTAGATTGAAAGCAAAGCCACTGTTGATTTTCTCCAAAAAGATCTATTTGAAAGTGCAATTGCCTGGAATTACATGGTGGCAGCGAGAGGCCAGACCTTGCTGTAAATAACTTTCTTCTCAGCCAAACACATTGAGCTCTGCTGTCTACTGCTGTTGCTCTTTAGATGATTTGAACTGAGCGGATTTTATTTTCTTTTTTTTTTTTTTTTTTGGGTGGTTTTCTTTTGTGCTTGGTATATTCTTATTGGGGCTGATTCTCCTTTTTGTAGCTTTCCTGCTCTTGCCTAGATAAGTAATGGTGATGGACAGGACTGTTCTCCATTCACAGTAACATATCCCTGTATTTTTATAGCAAATGTTATATTGGGATGTATCTTTGCCAGTGAATGATGCCTTTTTGCGTGTGCTGCTGCGCTATGTCACTACCATGTCAATGGGCAATGGCTACACACAGGTTTTGGTGGCAGTAACCATCTCTAGGCCAATGAGCAATGGCACTGTAGCTATGTGTGTTTGTTAAATCAGAGTATAACTACATTTAAACCAGTTTTCCAGTTTAATTTACCTCAGCTGTGATATGTCCTCCCTGCCTATGCAACACTTTCTTTGTAGCTTTAACACACGTTCATATTACCCCTCATATTTGCTACTGAGGATGCAGTGTCAGTTTTAAGTGTGCCATAATCTTTGGAGCCATTAGTCCCAACAGTGGATCTTTAACTTGGGTCAGAAAGTGCCCCTCTGTGGTGACTGAATGGGAGAAGAGCCTCTTAGCTGTTGGCATCTGTGTAGGACAGCGTAGAGTCAATGGACACTTTTAAAAACCATATTGTAATAGAAGCTTTATAACTTTTCCTAGAAATTGCTGCTGCTGGGGAGGAGGGGAGGAAGGAGTGTAGGAGAGAAGAGGGGCACTAGGAAGTGCACAAGTTTTACAGTACAGGGTAAGAGAGCAGGGGTTTGGGGTAAGGAACACGTCATTCAGCCGCAGTGTTGGAGCAGGGAGGTAATGCCAGTAGGGATAAGGCAGTAATGTGTGTGAAAGCAGGCTGGAAGGGCAAAGTGGGGCAATGCTGTGGGAGATGATCCTCATGTTACAAATGGAAATTTCAATGGCTTTGTGCACTTGAGCCATGTAGTGCATGTCACCTACTTCCTTCCCCTTCTTCTTATACATATTGATTGCATCCCATAACTTAGAGTGCTGAGAACTACACAGATTTTTTTGAGGTAGGAGTTGGCATAGATTCTTACCTAAAGAGGCTCATGTATGCCTTGGTCATTCTCATATACACCACATGGTGGGTTTTTCTTTTTTTTTTTTTTTTTTTTTTCTTCCTCCCCTCTCATTGCTTTATTGCACTGCAGGTTCATCTTCACTTTGCTTCCTCCTAGATCTTCTCTTACCTGTGACTTTCTTATTCACTAAGAAGCAAATAAGTAGATTGAACTTGACATGCAACCCCTTTCAAAGTTGATATTAGTATTACCTTACACAGAATTGCTGCCAGAGCTGGGCAAATGGCACTGCTGTCATCCTGTGCTGATGCTGGTGGCCTGCCTGAGTGCTGAGGAAAAGGGTTCAAGCAAATTCCAGCTCCTGGCCTTTGCAGCACAAAAAAGGGGTCAGGGCCCTGAGACAACTGGGCTTTGTTTCATCAAGGTGGGGTGAGTCATCCTAACTCCAAGAATAACAGGGGAAAGAAGGGAGAGAGCTGCAGGGGAGGCTGCAGAAGGCAGCTATGCATCCAGTCCATTAGTGAAGTTCTGGCTGTGTGTACAAATTTAGTCCACCTGTGCTTTGCTTGCACTTTGCTTTCCCCATGACTCAGTTTGATCTCCACCTGCTGCTGCTCTAGCAGCCTCAGGACTCCCTAAGGACCAAAGTGCTTCCAGAGGAATAAACAGTAGGAAAATGCGTGTGTTTTCCTGATCAGGGTGGTGCAGCAGTTCCCTGAGCTTTTGCTCCCTTGGGAGTCCCTTGCTAATGATGCCCAGGAGGTCTGGATGTGACAGTCTGCCATCACATCAAGCCAGGGCAGCCTTCATGCAGCCAGGTTAGCAAAACTTCAGTGACCTACATCAGAACAAGCTTGAGATCTTGATCTTGGAGCTTGGAGGGTTTTTTTTCTCCTTTCCTTTTTTCTTCTCTTTGCTTTTTGTTTGGGATTCAGATATGCAGATGATCTTGCAGTTCCCTGTTAGAGCAGACTGAGGACCATCTTGGTCAGTCTTGCAGTTAAACGTTCCTTGCAAGCAACCAAAAGAGGCTGCATTTAGAATACCCTGTTTCCCAGCCTCTATGACACTAATGTGTCCCTACAGCTTTTTGGGGGGGGGGGAAGGAGGAGGAATTGCATTATATTCTCAGCAGTCTACTGCACTTCGTGACTACGTTAAGAAATTTTATTGCATGTTGGTATCCTAACTTTGCAGCTCCTGTGCATCTGGAAGACCAAACATAGTAGAGTAGCCCGAGTTTTTCAGTTCACTCTCACAGCTTGAGCACCTGTGATGAGCCTTGTGATGAGGCATACGTTTCACATCGTGCCTGCACAGAAGGTCCAGTCATGTGGAGGATCCGTGGCACTTGGCTGCAAAGGAAGAGGATGTTTTCCAGTGGGGAGTCACTGAACGGCATGGTTCTTGCTTGCGGCCTGGTGTAGTGACTCTCCTTCTCCTCACTGACCTCATTTGTTAAATAATGTGCAGGTTGGCAGGTCTGTCAGGATACCAAGCTGCTTCTGGCTCATGAAAAGGAGTGAGAAAAGGCAGAGAGCTACAGATGTGCAGGGGCCTAACGGTGGGAGTTGGAAGTAGGGATCCAGCGGTGGGAATGCATTCATACTGGGAGGTTGTTGGAGGCTGCCCAGTGTGGCAGGGAGCTCAGCCCAGCAGGGCCACCTGAGTAGCCCCAAGTTACCCCAGGGCTGGCCTAGCTGCAGCCTCTTCCAGCACCTTGCTCGGGTCCTGGACTCTGTAATCCTCCATGCTATTGTGTTCATCTTGTATTTAGAGGGTTTTTTGTCTGCTGGAGCTCTAGCCTGTAACTGCTGGTTCTGCTCTTCTGATTATATAGCAATAATTGATTTGTGTAGCTCATCTAAAATCCCTTTCTGTATATCTTTTTCCTTTTTACTTTTTTTTTTTTTACAGACAATCCTCTCTCCCCAAACTGCACACACTTATCCCTATAAGATTTCAGTCAAGTTCAGTAGGGCCTAATTCAGGCTGTTTTACTGTGGTAGGTTTGGACTCGGTTACTAATAGGCTTTGTGCTAGTGTCTCGTGACTGAGCACCTTCCAGTTTAATGAGTTTGACTTAATGAGATGACTTGTGGTAGCTTTCAAGCCTTTGACTGTCCCTGGAAAACCTTGTAACAACAAAAAATTGCCCGTAGAAAATGGAATGAGGAAAGGGTGTTTGTGCGTGTGCACATACATGTATGTGTCTATATAAAAAAAATATATTACCTTCATGTGCTTTAAAAGCACCTTCTAAGCAGAAGCCCCCTCTCCTTTTCCCTCTTTTCTAAATGTCGGTTGTTTGGATTTTCTGTGTAGCGTTATTTATAGCACCTTCTAAGCAGAAAAAGGACAACTCTAGATTTTTGGTTTTGCTGCTAGTTCTATCACTGAGAATGCTGTTGGGCAAACTATTTATACCAAACTTTGAATGCCTGTTGGCATTGCTGGTGCTTCTTGGACTAGCATCAGGTGAACTAGGATCTGTTCACTTTGTTGCCTCTTTAGTCCTTTGGCTAGGTTTCCTGCCCCTCAGCAGCTGCTTACGGAGGAGCTGCATGGAGGGAAGCCCTCCAGTGTTAATGTAGAAATAAAGGCCTGGCTCTTAGGGAGCACTTCAGAAAGTATGAACTAGAAGGTGTCCAAATTTATACTCTGACTGTACTTGTCTCACTTGCAAAATGGGTGAATTTCCAGTCCTGAAGCTGACTTGTCAAGTTCCACTGCCTCCACCTGAACAAAAGGCAAAGAAATGAACTATGCAGCATGAATTCTGAAAAATGAAGTTGATTATATATTTTTTAAATCTCTCATTCTTTCTAATCTGCCATATTACTAATAACATGGGCTGATTTTTGTTTTTAATATCTGATTCCTATCTTGACTGTATTCCTTTAACCTTTCCTCACAGATTTTATTTTCTAAACCTTTGATGGATTTTGCTTCCTACCCTCCCCACCGCCCCCCGGCTGATGTTTTTCATTTATTGAAAGAGAATAAAATAATAATAAAACCCACTGTTTTGCTGGAGGCAATTCCATGGTTGAGGTTTTCATGTGAACCCAGCCCTCTTAATCCTAGCAAACAGGATTCTCCTCTTAATCCCTAATCTCCAAGTACTTTAGCTATTAAAATTGAGATGCATTTTATCCCCTCCCCATCGCAGATTAACATGAAAATGGTTACCCATGGTTACTGGCCTCTTTTTTTCTTTTTTTCTTCCTCTTTCACATTCTCACGAGCTTTGGAGATTCAGGAGGACATGTGCCCAAATTCTAGGCCTTTCAATTTTGGTGTTCAGATTTTGACCCTTTGGACACCTTATTTTGTCCAAGTGGTTTGTTGGATTCTTTTTCAACAGGAAAAATAGAGACACCATCACATTGCTTGGCAGCTCCCGCTCAATCAAAGGCAACAGTATCTGAATCTTTATTTTTCTCCTTGTTGAATAGGGAGACGGGCCTTGGTTTTGCCTTTGTAAAGGGAACATTTTTGTAAAAAAAAAAAAAAAATAAAAAAAAAGTATCAAATGAGGGCACTCCTGAACCGTCCCATTCTCTTCAACCTTGTCCTCTAGACAACACTTTTCCCACGTCTACTTTTGAGGAATTGTAGTGCAAAATTCTCTCCTGTAACCCTCTACCTTTTTCCCTCTTCCTAAATGTGTCAGATGTTTGGGTTTTATGTGTGTAGGGTTTTTTACAGGTTTTGAGTTCTTTCTTCACTTACAGTTGGGTCTTCTTAACTGCAACTCTGCAGTTCCTACTGTAGAGTCCCCTATGTAGCCTGAGCCACAAATACTATTCCCAATTTGAGATATATATGAATATACATATCTTTGTAATCCCTGAAGGTTTTGAATGGGCTGCCTCCGTGTAGTCTTCCTACATTAGTCTGTGTGGTGAGTTACATGCTATGGGGTTGTTATTGTAGAGTTGTATGGCTATTACCATAGATCTGGGAGGGGGAAAAAATATCCATTAGATGAAATTCAACCAAACCGGTTCTCTTGGCTCGTGCCAGACTTTTCCTTGCAGTGTATCTTCTGGAGGTCTGTTTTGGAGCATATTCTTACTCTCTCTCCTTAGGATGGGCCCAACAGTGCCCTCATGATCAAATTTGCTCTGCAGAAAGCAGTTTTGTGAGCAACTTCAGATGTGTCTGCGTGAGCTTCCTAGATGTCAGCAGGATGGGATAGACAGCATCATGGAAGCTGCTGGCAAGGCTGCAGTCTTGGGTTGGAGCCAGAGTGTGCTGAGCTTATGTCCATTTGTGGCACTGCTGAACAGCATGAACAATGTCTGGAAATGTCTTAAGCGAGAGAGACTCAAGCCCTTAACTGAGCGTACTGCTTTACCATTCTGTAGCCTTCACCGCTTGCAAATGTTCCCTGATTTCCCGGCTTGCATTTT
This sequence comes from Rhynchotus rufescens, assembly GCA_032273925.1. Taxonomy (NCBI): domain Eukaryota; kingdom Metazoa; phylum Chordata; class Aves; order Tinamiformes; family Tinamidae; genus Rhynchotus; species Rhynchotus rufescens. The sequence continues at coordinate 8,273 of JAVCKT010003327.1, read as the reverse complement.
CTTGTGCTGAGCTTTCTCTCACAACTTCTGGCTCTTTGTAGAGAAGTCATTATTTTATTTCTTTCGTATTCTTTCATGTAAAGCCATTCACTACATAGCAAAAGCTTTTAGCTCCCAAGTACCAGCTTGCCTCTCTGGTTAGTGTAGTTACTGAACAGAGAAGTTAGTACAATTCCTTCTGAAGGGTTTGTGAGGAATTTATGTTGCAGTATGCTGCCTGAATAGAGAAGCGCCTGAACTCACCTTAGCTGTTCATGAGCATGAAGGGGAGGACTGCAACAGAGCGGGCTGATGCGGTCTCGCAGGTAGAGCCCTAACTTAGGCACCACACTTAACTGGAAAGTTGTGCAGAAAAGACAAGAGGAGAAAAGATCATAATATGTCTTCATCAGCAGGATGGGACATAGTTTTATACTCATCACCATTCTGTTTTTAGTGATTTGACTTAGAAACACTGGGTGAAGCCAGTTCGACCGTCACACACGTTTCCTTGGATTGCTTGTGCCCCTTCTTATCTCTTTGTCCCAGGCAAACATATCAAATTCACTGCATATTTTAAAGCAAGAGTTCAAGATTGTAATAATTTTTCTTTTGTGGCACATCCAGTTCCAAAGTGTTTTACGAGGCATTTATGCAATAGTCCTCCTTTCACACCTGAAAGGCCATGCCACCACCAAGTGGAAAGTACACTCTGTGCAGTGCAGCTGTACAGAGGGAGAAGCAGCTTCTGATGATTGTAAATGCTTGAGGACTCGGCCTGTGTGCTTAGATAGAAACACAGAACCCGTCCCCTGGATTGTGGCACCCTGCACCAGGACGTGGAGGTGGCGGTGGCACCCACTCTAAAGGGAGAGCGCTCCCTCTGTGCTCACCCACATCTCTCCCTGCTGAAACACGGGCTTCAGAGCACTCCTGTCTCTGACTCACTGTTTTGTATTCTCCGAATAGTGTTGTTTTGTTAAAGAGCTCAAAAGGGAAAAATCAAAATAAAAAACCCTTTCCTGTTTTTAAGTGTATTTATAGCCCTGTTTGTGTGTTGTTTTTTGTTTGTGAATGATGATTAGCAATCATTCTGTCTCCTGGTTATCTTCCTGAGGATGGATGGACTTTGCATATTTGTCTGTGTCTTTTTTTTTTTCCCCCCTCCCTTAACTCCTTCTCTCATCTATGGAGATCTGGAACGGGAAACTTCTCCCTTCAGCTTGTGACTGCCAGAAAATGGATGTAAGGGGCTGGAAGGGACACAGGAAGCTCCATGTGAGCTGCTTTGTAACTGTCCTCCAAGGGAAGTTGCTTACCAAGGACAGGCCAGAACATGACAGGGCTTCTCAACTTCCTCTTTGGTGAAGCACTGTGTTGCCCAGTGCACTCTAGTGCCACAGGGCTGTTATCTGAGCACAGGGCTGTTGTCTGAAGATGTAAAGCGGATCTGAGTCAAAACGGGGTAGTTTCCTATTCCCTTTTTTCCATCACTGAATTTATTCCATCTTCTAATTCTTAAATGTTCTTCCTAGAGAAAATACGTTCCTGTCTTTGGCTGGGCCGTTTTCAATCCCCAGCCATGCAGTGCATCCATCCAGCTGTCTCTCTTAGAGGTTCCTTTGATCGCTAAGGAAACGGAAGCAATAACAGAACAGAGATATGACTGCTAACAGAAACGCTCTTCCTTATCATCAGTCTTGCCTCAGGGATGCCAGAATTATTTCCTCTGTCTTTCCTGTGTGTCTGCCTTGACTAATGGAATTTGTTTATTTTTATACAACAATAGCAGAAGTAAAATTAAATGTTTTTTCCCCATTAACCTTGATGTTTTATGAGGAGCATGTGGTGAGATGAATAAGTAAGGAGAGTGAAATTAGCCTTCCTGTATGACCATTGCTTTTAGGTTTCTGGCCAACCTAATGAGACTAATATAGTAGGTCAGCTGTGGCTGTGGAGGATTTGCGCCCATAACACTCTAAATCAGGATCCAGGCAGAGTCAAAAGAAAGTTTCAGAACTTAGAGGGTTCAAAAGTTTTAGTGTTTGGACCAGTGGATTGATTTGTGGCTTGTTTCTACTTGAGAGCTTACAAGATGGGTTTGGCAATACCATTAAGTGCTATTATCTTCAATAATTTCAGGGTGTTTTTAGTAAGGTAATACATTTTAAGATGCTAATTTGGCATATCCCCTATATATCATTTTGGTTTGTATACAGCACCTCAGCCAAGCCCTGCCCCTGCCTCATGCGTGGAGCTGGCCATGCCAGGCAGGGACAGGCTGGCCTGAGGGTTGGGGAGGACACGTTTCCAGAGGAGAAAAGCTATGGAGACGCTTGGCGGCAGCACCCGGAGAGAGCAGGCAGGGATAAACCGTGGTGACTTGCTGGGTTTCCCCAGCGCTCCTGAGCATCTGGGCATCACAAACTCCTGCTCTCCTGGGGTGTTGTTTAAAGGCAATAACCATCCACGCAGACCAGTCCTGAGGCCTTTATCTTGCAGTGCGTTTCTCCCGCCGGGCCGTCTCCATGGGGCGGGCGGCCGCAGGTCGCCTCCCTCGGCGGCCATGAGGCGGTTGTGGCGAGGCCTTGCGCGACGCGCCCGCGAGCTGTCACTGTTTAGCAGCGATTAGCCTTTTTAAAGGCTGTTTCTTTATCAGCAAGGGCTTTTAATTTTTTTTCTTCTCTCATTGCTTTGCTTTTTATTGATTAAAGAAAAAATGAAGCTAAAGTCCTGTTTGGTAATAGAATATTGATGAGAAGGCTGTGGAAATAGAGAGAGATGGTGAAAGGCTTTGTTCCCGTTTGACAAAAGGTGGAGAAAAAGGGGAGAGAAATGTGAATGTGTATGAGAGGGGAAAATAAGAGAAGAAAGAGTTATTTAAAATCGCAGCTAGGAAATCACTCTTCCAGTCTACGTGGCTGCAGCGAGATCAATTTTCAATTTCAGGCTGCTGCCTTTTGTGCTCCCCGACGCAGTCGCATTCCACCGGAGAGCGGGAGATCTGCCAGGCGCTCTGTGCTTAAAACAAATTGTCGTGATGTATTTTTTTTGCAGATGAACTGACTCCCGGATCAATTTAACATCATGTAAAGCGAAGCGATGTGGGGAGGAGACCTCAAGGCCCTGGTCTGCTCGGGAACTGCTTTTACACCAGAGCAACACCAGCCACTTTGGTGGTTTTGCTTTTCAGCTCAGAGAGGTGTGAGGGGAGTATTGAGCAGGCCCTTGTTTTATAGATCCACTTAGTGCTGTGTGAGGCATTAGGCATGAAAGAATAAATGCAGCAGAATTGCTTGATTTTAAGCAACCCTGCAGCGTCAGTGCTCTATAGCATCTTTGACTAACAATAGAGAGTTTTTTTTATCCGTAGTTCAGAGTACAGCAATACAGGATCAACTGCTATTGATAAGCAAACCTGTGGACCAAGGCTTCTGCTGGGTAAATCAATGGGGTTCATTGTGTGTAATTGTGAAACACTCACAGCTGAAGATTTGGCTCAGAGAGTTTAAAGCACTGAAAGCATTGTTTGGCACAGATGATATCTTTGTTGGTGTTTTTATTTTTTGGGGGGAACAGATCTGAAACAAACACCAGGAAAATACACGGTACTAAGGAAGTTGCTGTGGAAGAACCTACTCATGCAACGTAGGCTGAAAGGAGACTGAGTTTACAATATAAAATTACATATTCCAATGTTTTATTCCTTTCATCATCTTTAAGGAAAGATGTACTTGAAAGCAGGATGTCTTGCAGTGAAATCACTGAATATTTTTAGGTCAATATTAAGATTTTTGTGTTCAAAAAGAGCAGAAAATTCCTCCTCCTGGTTGTGGTAATTGCCAGCACAAGTCACTAGTAAAACGACTCAGCTGTTCTGTTACACAAAGCAATGCTATTTTTGCACAGATCCTTTTGAAAACTTGGTCCTGCAATTCCAGTCCAGAAAGTCAGATTTGTATGCTGAAAGATTAATGCTTTTGGTTTATGTAATCCCATTTCTAAGATAAATTTAGAGTAAGAAATAATAAAAACACCTCATGATTAATGTTCCCATAAATCATCCCCTTCAGCCCATCCATCCTTCATGTTGCTCTTCTCTGGACTCTTGTCTTTTGACATCACATTATCTAATGGCACATATTGATGATTTGCATTGTGCAACTGGGAGACTCATGACTGTGTAGAGTCTATCCTACAAACCTTTTACAGTTGTGGGCATATAGTAGCACTGGGATTCTGGCTGCTTTGAGGTCTGGATGAAGCAGGTAGCTTCCTGGGGCGGAAAGGTCCTGGGAGGCACCACAACAGCTCTGCTTCCTATTCCAGAGTGGAGAAAAGTCAGGCTGGCTGCGGCTCAGTGTATATGGGAGAGGAAAAAAAATGCCTACTAGAGCAGCGTGGCCCTTGCCAGCAGTCATGCACTCTTCTACCCTTACTTCTAGCAAAGGGGAAACCCAGTGCAGAGCTGCTCCCTGTGCCCTCCCTCCTTTCCCTTGTGCCCTTTCCCTCCTTTCCCTTTTCCCTCCTGGTGGCAGGAACACAAGCTTCCCCCCCTCCCCCCCCTTCTCTCTGTAGTGTTGAGAAGATTTATACCAGCTTATACTTATAATAGAAAATGGACCAGTCATGTCCTAAACATATTACTCCGATCTCTCTGTAGAAAAGACCCTCTTTGGTACCTGTCCCAGCAGAGTGGAGGCCTGTGCTCAGACTTCTGGGCATAAAAGCATACTAAATAACCCGTTTTCCCCCATCGTTGTGTTTTTAACGTCCAGGAGAAGTCAACAAACTCTTAATGAAAAGTCATTTAACATCCACTATGGACCAGGTGCAGATATTTGGAATCCAGTTATTTCACGATGAACAGCAATCTTGCTTTTCAACTCTTTCTGAGGGTTAGATTTCAGTGGAATGTGTACTCTTAGTGCAGCACTTCCCTAAGCGCTGTCATTTTCTTTTGGTCTTCAGTGCTGACAGAGTTATACTGATGCTTGATGGTACCTTGCAAGAATAAAAAAAGAAGATCTTTTGTGTCTGTTATAGACTAGATAACAAGATGGGAGTAACTTGCATAGAGTTAAGGGAGGTAATGACAGTCAGGAAGATAGTTTAAAAAAAAAAAAACAAAAAAACAAAAACAAAACCCAAAGACCTTCTAAAAGAGGTAGGGGCTAAAATCTTCACTACACTGATCTAATTTTTTTTTCTTTTTGAACTTACTAATGCTGAGACTTTACCCAAGCAAGATGAAAGGATATAGGTTATGTACTCAACGCTTACATTCCTGCGTTGTTCACTAATAAATGCCAAGGGAATTCTTTGTTTTGAACTGATGAAAGAGAAAGGAAGGTTTTGTAATTTTGTGAAGGCCACCTTTCTTTGTATAATATAAAGCAAACTGATGTAGCTGGTCAGTGATGCCCAAATTCTTGCAGTTGTTGTGACTGCTCTGGTATTTTAACCTTGCGCTGTCTCTGAGCTGCTGCTGGCTGCATGCCTTCTCCCCAGCCGATGAGGGTGTTCTTGTGTGATTAGGAGAAAAGGTGTTCGACACGGCTGAATTACTCCTTGTTTGAAACAGTCCTTTGTCCACGATAATTTGCGAGCCTGGGCTGCCCCTGCTCATTTCTTTCTCACCCCATCTTTTAGATCTCAACTCTTTCTTGTTTTAATTTTCTTGAGATACGTTGATTCCATGCAGCTTTTAGGGGGCAAAGTTTTGCTAAGACTGCTGCACAATTAATTAAAGCTGGTGCTGGGTGTGAGCTTAGTCAGTATATGGTCTGGTGGTGGGCTTCTTTCAGGACCCCAACAATGTTCCCTTTTGGTCAGTAGCTGGATGGGGAATATCTAAGAGAAATAATTATTCAGGACAAAACTTTTGGTTGCTTCATGTTAGAAGGTTGCTAGAAACCAGTGCTATTTTTGGAGTTAACATACAAAACTTGTTCTATTTTGTATTAGAAGTCAAGAAGTTTGCCTCACAGAGGAACCTACATGGTATGAGCTAACCCAGTACTGCATCCCAGCACTATTGGTGTGCATCTGTGGATTTTGTGCCACTTTTGTTTCCAATAGCCGTCAATAACTGCAGTGTCTTGGATTTTGGTATTCAAGCACAATTGTACTTTTTTTTTTTTCTGATTACCAGTGAAATAAGACGGGACATAATAAACTGGCTTCAGAAACCATTAGAGAGAATGGGGTAAGCTGGAGAGTGGGTATTGTACCTACAAGCAGGAGCTGCATGCGCAGCTGGCAAGAGGGACTATTGTAAAAATAAAGCTATGAAGAGAAGGCAGAATAGTGTTGCTGTTTGGTTTAATATTTGTTTTTTTTGCGGATGATTACCTTTCCTAAAAAATAAGTTAATTAGAGGAAAAAAAAAGCGCCACTGTACAGAAAATGCTGCCGTGTACTTCCCTGTATATGAGTATTTCTTTAAAGCGTCCTGCTTGCTACATAGTTTGTTTGTCTTTTGGAAGAAGGCCCCTCTTTGTACGTGGTGCCTGGGCAATGCCTGGCTTGCAGCTGTGTGCTCCAGGACTAGGTGCCCCAGGAAGGGTGGCTGGTTGGAGCCTCGGGCCGCTGCTGCTGAGGGCACAGCCAGGTGGGGCAGCAGCCAGCGCTCGGTGAGCCCTGCTGAGCGGCCACCTCTGTAGCACATGAAGGCTCCGGGAGGGGAAAGACCTGAGCTGGCGGTGGCTCCTCTGCTGTGCTGCTTCTCTAGGAACGTGAGGCTCTTGAGCGAGAACCTCGGTGCGCAGCTGGTGCGCTCTTCCTGCCTCTTGTCCTCGCGATCAGCAGGATGCTGGCTGAGAGCCTGCTCTTCCTCCCACCTTATCTCTCTTCCTTGCTGAGCTTACTCACCCCTTTGGCCCTGCATACAGGGATGACTGGCTCGCGGGCCCAGCAGTGTCTTGATAAGCGGCTCCTGTGGCGTCCCTGAGGTGGTGGTGGAGGGGAAGGCTGCTCTGGTGTCACCTTCAAGCGGCAGGCAGCAGCAGGCGCTGCGTGTGCCCCTCTCACAGCCACCTCCTGCCCTCGGGCTCCCCCAGCTCCTTGCCCACCTGGGTTTGGGCCAAGGCCGCTCCTTGCGGCAGGAGTCTCTGGAGAGCAGCGCTGGGGCAGAACTGCTGCCCTCAGCGCAGAGGGAAATGAAGGGAGGAGAAAGAGCCGCAGAGTGGAGCAGGCGCCGCTGCTGCAGCTGTGTGCTGGAGAGCAAATACGGGAGGAAAAAACACGAGCAATGGCTCAAGCAGAGCGTGAGAAGGAGAAAACGAAGAACAAAATGAAGAAATGAAGGCCAAGGGAAGGCAAAATTGCAATAAGGAAGGAGGGTGGGAAAGTGGAAGAAAGCAGGAAAGAAAGGGAGCACGGACTGTGTTCTGTGAGGCAAGGAACAAGGTCTCATCCAAGCGCTCTCACTGCCTGTCTGGGGAAATATTCTGTTGCCCCTAGCAGTTGTTTCCCAACCTCCTGCTCTTCCTTCTTTCTCTATCTCTCTCCCCCAAAGATTCCTTCTTGATCTTGCACACCTGTAGTAAATGCTCACTGGCAGCCCCTAGGGGTCTTTATACCTTTTTACCAGCCTTGCTATTGGGAATGATGATGAGAAGCATCCAAATAGCAGCATCAAAGACTGGTAGTCCTCTTTG
>JAVCKT010003324.1:0-14181 GCA_032273925.1 Rhynchotus rufescens | reverse complement strand
TGAACCGATAATTTATTTTTTTTTTAATAATTCAATAGAAAAAATGAGACAGCAACTCACACATGCTACATCCATAACACTTCAAAGAAGGGTACATATAAAAACATATTTGTGGTGTTGTTCAGTATGCTGAACAAGCTTCATGCAACAACCTGTACCTTCCATCTGTCTGTAATTTGCAGTGTCTCCACTAACAACTTGTTGTATGAAAAAGCATCAACATTCATATGAGTTTATAACAGTATAGTACTCGACAGAAAATGTTTCCCTACTTTCCTTTTCCATGCACCATCTCATAGAAACACACAGGGCATTTTATTGAAAAGGATTTTGGTTTTCGGCCAGAAGCTGGAATTTGCCATGGAAAGCAGACAATCCATGAAAAAAATGTTTAGCTGAAAACCTAATTTTCCTTCCAAAACAGATTATACAGCAGTCTTTCAGCCAGCTCTGCCTGGAATATTGCTCACACAGCGGTCCACAGAGATATGTACTGTGGCACTAAACCAGCAGATGGACTTAGAGATTCTGCTCGCTCAGAGCCCACATGATAATCTCACTTTATAATGGGATAATACTGCCACTTCTGTAAGCATGAAGAAAGAGGTGTGCTTTTATGATATGGTAAGTGGGAGAAAGATCATGGAATGCTGTGAGTAGAGCTCAATCACTGAAAATCTCCTTCCATAAGGATGCCTTTGATGTATAAAAGTAAAATTTCATGCAGATCTTCATTAAAACTCTTGCTTTCCAGAATCAGGGAGGAGATAGATATGGGAATGAATAGGTCCTATAGATAGGACTGAATCTCATGTGTTCAGTAGAGCTATCTGAAGCAAATTTGGAGTTATGATCTTAATTGTTCTCCTCCTTCCAGAGTGAGGGAATGAAACACAATAGTTCAGTGATTCCCTTCATAACTTGTTACATAATCAATTCTGCAGCTAGCACTGTCTCAATAACGCCCATTCTTTTTTTGGACTCTGATCTTACTGATCTCAAGTAATAGTAACACTAAATATAAAGATCAACTTTGTAAATCTAAAAAAGGTGTAAAACTGTGATAAAATGGGTGTGGATGCCTACATGAGGAGAGATGTTTTCCTTCAGATCTTGTTTCCTTCACCCTAAAATTATTAGGCACACAAGCAATTAAGAACTCATCATTTTCCTTTCTAAAACAGGATTCTCTCCATTCTTACTTGCATATAGATTGAGAAAGGCTATTCCAGCATGTTTTCTGTAGGCCACACATTGAATTGCCCGACCTTAAGGATCTGAATTTAGTCCCCTAAGCTACTAAAAGTAGCAAAGCTTTGGGTAGAATCCTTTTTCCAGTACTGTTGATGAAAATTAGCTTAATTAGAACTAGGAACTCACACTTCTGTGTCTACTTTGACCCCTTTTCATAGTACACAGCAAGCACCTCATCTCTTAGGACACATTGCTGCTGTATTAAGGCCTAGATCTGCAATGCACTTAAGCCAGTCAGAATATTTCCATTAACCTCAGAAGGCTCCAGACCTTTAATGCCAACATAAATTTCCTGAAGGATTTTGGAATGACTCCCACCAGAATGCTTGCAGTTCCTTCCTCATTTTTATCCTGCATATGTCCACAACACAGAAATTAAACTAGTAAAATTGTTAGAGATAATTTTTTTTTGGTCCACTTGGTGCTTCTGCAAATGAAAGGGCTGAAAGAATCCCTGGACTAGTATCCCTGGGGTTTAGGCTTTCCCCACTGGTAAAGTTTCATTTCCAATAATGACACTGGTGGTTGAGTGTGTTTCTAGGAAGGACATGAAACCCCCTGTTTTGTCCAATGAAAGAAAGTTCTTATAAATATATCTTGCACTTCATGCATGTCTAAGAAGGTTCCATATAAATAGCCCTGCAACTTTTGCACTTGATGGCAGTGGAGCACATTATAAGCAGCAACAGGTGGGAGGCATGTTCAAACAATTGAACAGGCTATAATAACCATGGATAGTAGGTCTATTAAGCTGCTAATGCAAATTCCACATGCATATTTGGTTATTTCAAACAGGTTGGGATTTCTGACTGGATTAGGGAGCTGTTAGGCAGGCTAGACAGTGTGAGTCTATGGTTTTAAAAAGTATGAGTAAGATGGATTTTGCTTAAGCAATGTCAGGGAATTGGAAGAAGTGCCAGCCACAAAGCCATTTTGTTCAGCTGAGTGATGATGGGCAGCTAAAATGTTCACACTTTGTATTTCACATAGGGTTAATGCTTAGCCTGAATAGTTATTTCCCCCCAGGACTGCATAGTACTGCAGAATGTAAAAAGAAAACTAAGTTTAGAATTAGGATATACAAGGGAAAAAAATGCAGATAGGTTTTTGGCACTGGATTGTGTATGAAATCCAAGCCAAGAGCACTTTGCATTTTCTAAAGATATTTGGAAATGAATTGAAATTACAGAAATGCCTACCTCTGGGAACCAGAGAACGGGGCATAGGAATCTGGAGAAATGGAAAAAAAATAAAAGAGCAAAGCCAAAAAATTCATGTGGCTCAGCACTTGGTGGTATAATGTTGCTCAGCAGGACAAGAATCACAGTCTCTGCACCACAGACCTCATTGTGAGTTTGGAGAAAGGTTATTGTCTGTTGTGTCCTTTCATGAAAATGAACAAGACAATGACGGGAAGTGATTTGGCTTTTTTAGAGATTAACAGCAATTCAGTAATTGCAGTGTTTAATTTCTGAATTAGAAAATTAGAAATTAGTCCAAGGAAAGATTTCATGAAGTAGAGTCTGTAATTCTCTCTATCCTTCAGTCTCAGTCACGTACATCCTGCATAAACTCAGACACTGTATGCTGGAAGATCTGCATGGGGGAAAGTAAATGATAGATTTCTCAAGCCCTGATCTTAGTTATTCCCAAAAGTTCAGCTCTGCTAAATTACACAGATTCAGATATGAAAGAAGCATTGGCATTGTCCCCGTCTCTTTGCCCTTATAGAAAACTGATATGAAATTGTATTGTGCTCTGCCTCTAAGCATCTCAATGTACTGCAGTTGCAATTTGCAGGTAGCTTCCAAGTAAAGAGAACAGGTCAAAAAAACAACATTGAAAACATAAGAAAATCTCAGACCTATCTAACTAATTAAGTATAACCATAGGTGGCCTTTTTTGATACTTTTCCAAAACCATGAGATTATTATGATTATTCTTCATTTATTGAAAGCAAGGTTTTATAAATCATCATGTTTATAATCTCTCAGATAATAATATTGAATTTGGGGGTTTATTATTTGGAGTTTTTTTAAACCCTAAGATAAAACAAGCTATTCAAATTGCAAAAGCTGTGTTCATTCAAAAAATACATTTTAAAAAGGGAAGCTTTCTAAAATCATGGAGAATCAAATATGGATCTCAATATGAAAGACAGGCAATTCTTTAAACAAAAATGCTTATATTTGAATAGTTGCTGCCTGGCTTTACTCCTGATTAAGTAGTGGTTAATTTTCTAGGCATTGAAAATTCAGACTTCAAAACTGTATGGTAGAAGTCAGTAGGAATCTTGATACTGACCTAGTGGGAGAAGGATTAAGCTCTCAGATATTACATTGATGACTGTCTTGGAAAAAACTGTTAGTAAAAAAACTGACCAGATGCAAAGCAGTGGTTTGATCTCATATGCATAAATATGTGAACCACATGTCCTGTTTGGTCACTCTGTTATGTTCTTTTAGAATACCTTCTATTAAAACTCTGTTCACCGTTCTTACAAGGAATCCAATAAGTCTTTTCTTTCTTGCATACTTGTTCAGGAAAGGAACTTTGTGTAGTTTTTCTGATATTCATGAGAAATTGAGTTGTAAATTGGTCTATTGTCAATAGCACTTCTTGTATTAATTTATTTTAAACCTAGTTATAAGATTTGAATGATATAGTTCCTGAATTTTTTTTGACATATCCAATGCATGTAGGGGCAGCACAAGTTTCCATACCTGCTGGACCTGCTTTCCTTTGTGCTTCGGTCTTGTGAAGAGACTACATCTAGGATTGAAGGGTAAATTACATTTTGTCTTTCACTTAGATCTCGGCTTTCAAGGAGTCTTAAATTGGACAAATCTGAAAATGGTTCTTGTCTAAATCATTTAGACAAGGCTGAACAGAATAATGCCTAAATAACTTTAAGAATCTGCAACCTTGTCAAGAACTGTGTGAGTGCCAACTGTGGTGGTGGGCTTTGATGTGAACACCAGTACACTGAGAACTGGACTGAGATCACTAAGCAATGCCAAAAACCTATACAATAGAAAAAGGATTGGTATCACATCACCAATTATTTTCCCCAAACAACTTACCTGTCAGTAACATTTAGCAAATTTCAGATCAAGATAAATCCAGAGTGGAAAAGTTTCCCTAGCATTCATGGTCATCTGTACCCTACAGTTTTATCTACACTACAATTTACAATAAAACTACTTAGAACTACTATTTGAAATAGATTTATTAACAAACCCCTGGTTTCATCTAGAGTTCATAAAAGATTTGAGGCAATAGACTCAAGTTGCAACACAGGAAATTCTGGATCACTACGAGGGAAACATTTTGAATCATGGTCAAGCAAAGGGACAGGTTGCTCAGAGAGGTGATGGCATTTCCATCCTTGGAGATATTTAAAACTCAACTGGATACGGCTCTGAGCAGCTGTTTCTGAGCAGGCAGATTCATGATTCCACACCACACAGCACTTTCTTCTCAAGAAGAGTTGCTTAATATTTTCCTTAAGAATAAATAAACTTTGGTAAATCCTATTCTGCTTCTGGCTGCCTAAGGGTTAAAGCTAAGTGGTTCTCAGGAGGCCAGAGCTCGTCTTGCAAGGGTTTCCTTCTGGTTTTCATCTCTGAGAACTGTCTTCTGGCCAGCCTGTGTTCCTCTTTCTCCCTGCTGCCTGGCATGGCTCTTTGCCTCCTCTGCATCTGAGTGCATTAGATACGGGGTGTGTGGGATTTACAGCACTGCTGGCAGTACCAGACAGAGAATAGCTTTGTAACTGTATCCCTGTCTTCCAGCAGAGAAAATCTTTGATGGAGGTCTTTACACACTAATGTACATGCAAGAACATAACCCCTCAATGCATGCCTTTCGTTAATGTTAATGATACTTGTGCATATGGACCGAGAAGAATAGAAGAGCCTGTGTATGATGCGTGTGTGTCTGTGTTTGTGTATATGAGGGCCAGATCCTTCCTTGTTGTAAATCTGTGCATCTTAAATTTTGCTCATCATGCTATGCTCGTTTATATCAGGTAAGGAGAATCTGACCCATGTCAATATCAAGCGTATATGCTTCTGCATTAGTAACATACATATTTCACTAAAAAAAAAAAAAAAAAAAAGTATCTATAACTCACTGGCTGCTACTATCTCCAAATTATCCCAGAGATCAAAAGCTAGCATCTAAGAGTATATGTTCCTGTTCTAGGCTTGTGAGGTTTTTATGTGTTGCATCTCAGTAACTAGAAAAGTGTTGAGCTCTTTGGATATTTCACTAAACATCAACCAGATGATTCCCCAGTAGGCAAAGCAGTGAGAAACATTTTTGAAGATTTGCATGATTTTATACTACATGACATCATGTTGCCTAGTTGAGGAGAGCTGTGAAGAGGGTCTGAACCTCACAGAAACTACCTTTTCCAGGTGCTACTTTGGGAATGAGTGTATAGATACTCATTGCAGCAATAAAAATAGGTTGGGTATGAACGGATGGCAAACAGAGATCCAAACTTGCCTTTCTGATGGCATGACTCCATTATTAAATAGTCTCCACTATTCTTTGAATGGTTTTCAAAAATAATCCGCTTAACAAAAGCTGGAAGACATCAATTCCCAGTGTACAACCCAGCAGCAAAAAGACAAATGCCAGGCTCTCCAGCTGACTTCTTTTTTATTTATTTATAGAATATTAAAGACTAAACATAATGCTCTTTCAGTTGAAACCTGTTCTCAAACATTCCTGTAAGATCCCAGCCTACAGTAGTTCTCTCAGAATTATATTCGGCAGTTGACTACTAAAGAAATGTTCTATTATTAACTAACATGTAATTAGTTCATTAAAAAATACCTCAGCTGAGTCCAGTGTAACATAATACAGCCTACTACTGCAGTGAAGAGATTTCAGGCTCTTTACAAATGGAAGTGAAATTACAGTGCAAAGAAGTGGAAAGGAGACAATGCCAGCTGGCAGGGTACTAAGTGTTTCAAATTACTGTATGTTTATGACCCCTGTGTTCTTAAACAAAATTAATTAGATTATGCTATTTGAGAATCTTGGAATGCAGTGGCCACATGCCAATCTTATCTGAACCACACATCTTAAGTTTAATTAAGATGTTTTAAATATCTCCAGGTATTCCTTTTATACACATACATACACACATACATGTGATGTCTTTGGGAAGTGATATAAAACAGATTGAGATTCCAAAGGTGTGTTTAAGATGGCAGCTTGCTTAGTAGGACTTGGGGGCTAAGTCCATGAAGCATGCTTTAGTTTTTAATTTTAATTGCTTTTATTTTTAAAGTTCAATAGCTTTAATGCTTTAATTTTTAATTTTTAAAGTCCGATAGCATGCTTTAATGCTATCTGGATCCAGTCTCTCACATTGCAGAGAGCATCCCCACCAGTAGACAGCGTGGTTTTTGGTGAGGCTGTAAGAGGGACTTAAGAGAGAATATGCCTGTTCAAGTCGGTCAGAGACATGAAGAGATGTTCACTGCTGCAACGTGTGAAGTGCTAACTTCACATGGAACAGAAACTCTGCATCTTTATCCACTTAACCAAGCTCATACTCATTCTCTCACTCTGTAACTACTTGCCAGTTCTGAGTAAAGTAGAAAAAGCTTCAAGGCAAGATGAGAAGCATCTTCACCCAAAGAACTGCCCAGCTTGGATTGTAATGCATATTCCAGGAGAATGGGAAATGTGGGCTTAAATTTAATCAGGTCAGCAATATTCTCATTGCTTACACACCACGGTATGGTGGAGACAGACTATCAGTTTATATTCTTCTGGACATGTTTTGAAATAATAAAAAAAATCCTTATTCCATTATTTTTTAAAGAATTTGAATGTATAAGCTTTGCAGGATATCTCAGGACAGGTATCGAAAAAAGAACAACTAAAACTCAGAGAGGAGTGAGATTTAAAAAGCCCTTTGTTGTTTATGTTTATTAGTGGCTAGAGTCATGGTTTCCCACTGAACATGATGGCCTTTTTGGAGTCCACATCCTCAGGAATGTAAAACTCTAAAAAGTGTTGAAGTACCCACCTCAGGCTCCTCCTAGGAGGGCAAAGTGCCTAAACCCACTTGTTTGCCTGGAGAGAGATGCCATGCTCGTTCCAAACTGGAGCTACCAGTAATGTGCATATCTCATAATCTTTCTGCTCATAGCAGTGCTACTCGGAAATTACTTAACTTTTGATATGCACTGCTTGGACACATAAATCCTAACTTGGATAGGTATCCACTTATATGATTAGGCCTTTTAACCTCTCTGCTATACTTTCTGAACTGACTATGAAATATAACTCCATCTTCTACTTCCCCTAACCAGCAAATGGAGAAACTGAAATATTAAACGTCTCTTTAGATGGAGTTCGGGCAAAGCCTGTGTAAGAATTACAGATTTCACCTGGCCCTGCATGTTCTTATTCCCTTTTGTATCACTGTATTGGCCAAATGTGAAAACAAATCTTTGTGACTGTTAAATATCTGCCATTTGGGCTTAGACAACTAGATCTGGGTACTCAGCATGAGCTGTTCAGATTGAAAGGACTGCTGCTTACTAAGCGTGAATCACAGAGGTCACACATAGCAGAAATGTATTAGATATCAAAGCTAATGGGTAAGTGCTAAAGGGCTACTACCACTGTGAAAGAGTGATCATCTAAAAACTTGGTGATACA
The DNA here is from genome assembly GCA_032273925.1 of Rhynchotus rufescens. NCBI lineage: Eukaryota > Metazoa > Chordata > Aves > Tinamiformes > Tinamidae > Rhynchotus > Rhynchotus rufescens. The sequence continues at coordinate 6,237 of JAVCKT010003324.1, read as the reverse complement.
TTCCCTGAAACAGTTGGCTACTTTTCCTCAGGATTTGGTTTCATAAGCTGAAATGCCTTTCTGTTTACCTTACCAAATAGATACCTCGCTGAATTAGATGAAAAATAACCTACTGCTCTGACTTCAGAAGCAGAATTTGTCTTTTTTTTTTTTCTTTTTTTGTTATTGTTAGAAGTGTCACAGTGGCAGCAGATTTCTTTTATTTCCCTGATCATTTTAAATGTCTTCTGAGTCTCATTTATTTCATCCTGACAAACCTTTCCCTCTCAAAACATTAGAGTCCCTTGTATTAAAAAAGGCTAAATCAGTTACCCTTCACAAAAGGAACCTCTGGAGCAACCCATGTGTTATGTTTTAGGAATCATTTACCATGTTTTTTAAAACCTCAGTATGACTTCCTTGTGGCATCCATTTAAATGAATCACAAATCAGATAGATACTTTGGAGTACTCTAAAAACTATCAAGTAGGAAGTCTTATATACTTTTGTAGGGATTCTCATCATCCAAACTTTATATCTTACTGTAATACCAACTGCATGCCACCATCACAACATATTCTTTGTCACGAGATTCCCCTATTCCACCTTCTTTCCTATTTTTTTTGTTTGTTTTTCTGCTTATTACTCATACTAAGAAAGGTAAAGGCAATCTTTTGAACAGCATCAGTCCTACTCAATCCTGCACCCAAGTTTTCTGCTTCTCAGTCCATATCTCTGAGTCAGTTACAGTGGGAAGAACACATTGTTCTGGATTTGTATAGCTTTTACCACTGCACAGGTATGTTATTTCACTGAACTGTTGCCATTATTTCCCTCTCTTTATCAGAGACTCTTCAGCTTACAGATCAGCAAATGAAATACTTCTGGAACAGAAAGGGAATAAAATGGCTCTGGCAGAATACTGTGCTGTTGACAGGTGATTTTTCTAAGAAAAGTGTTTGCCTGGGGGTAATGGGCATAATTGGATACTGTTTTATTCAAGCTTAATGCCAGGTTTTGCAGACTGAAACCAGGCTCTTTGAATTCAGCAAGCTATTATTTAAAACAGAAAACAATATAATAGTGTTCTATCTAATGCCTGGTGAAAGGTAATTTAATTAATCAAATATGAGAATGAGAGGTGTTGGCTTGTCCTCACATTTTCCAAACAGTAGAGCACAGTAGTTATGCTACACATCATCACGCAATGAAAGACTTGTTTTCCCATGTTGTAAAATGGATGATACTTATATCATTGTGGTAAACGTACATGAGGGGTTTCCACTGCTTTAATTTTTTTCAGGCTGACATCTGGACAGTTTCAGTGTGACCAAATTAGATCCACTAACTTAAAATTTGTTCTTTCTCTTAGAGTTCCCTTGCTCCTAAAGACATCAGGCCCTTGTTGCCATGGCTAGCAGCAGTCTGGTTTGGAAAACTTATATTTAATATGTTCGAAGTCAATGCATTATCAAAAGCTGTGGGAGATGAAATGTGTTCAGAATCCAAAAAGCAGAAAAGTGAAGATGGATCCTACAGATTATTCAGAAATGGAAGCCCTGCTTCAGACTTTTTGAGGCTTTGCACATCTCCAGTCACTAAGAAAAGCAAAAATAACATGAGAATGACCCTGAATCCTACTTACAGTATGAAATCTCTAAGGCCAAGGTGTGAAAACCAGCAAAACCTAGAACACAGAAAGGATGTGTTTCAAGTTTTCTGTTTTGCCTGCTTCTGTTTTAGACCCAAAGAGCTTGTATACTTATCTGCTTGGTCAAGTAAAAAATTCCTTTTCTCTACCAGCCTTGCCTTTTTTTTTTTCCCTCTGTCCTTAAACTCGTATTTGTACATTTAGTAGCCTGTGTTTGTACTTATATTAGCTATATTTTTCATTTCCTTCCTCAAGCTGCAGAAATTGCTATTGAAAGGAGGAAAAAAAGTCCATGATTCTCCCTGTCTTTCAAGCAGAATGATGTAAGCAGCATCAATGCACTCTTAGAGCGCTGAGTCAATGTCATGTAAGAGGGAGTCTTATTTAAGAAGTTGTATATAAAGGTCTTTTGAAGAGAGCCTGTTAAAAAAAGAGTGTGGACCACTGCACTTGCAAAGCCTTTCTGTAATTACTTCTTTAGAGCTCAAAAATGAACTCAAATTTTCTAAAGATCTGGCAGCAATTAACATACATACATTTTTTTCTACTGTCAACTGTGCTTATATGCAGTATATAATAGAACCCATTTACAAGCATAAAAAGATATACTTTAGACCTCTTCATCTGTGTGAACTCTGGTTTTGTGAATAGTATAGGTAGGTCAAGAAAATTAGCTCTAGGAATGATTTGTGAAAGGCTAATCTGATGATTTGGTGTGTGATAGCTGAGTATCCTCTGACTGTTAAACAACTGACTTAATTATAATCCAGTTCATTCTGGTCCATTTATACCTGAGGCCACTTGAAAACGTTGAGTCTGAGGTATACTACTGACAAACAAAGATGAAATTCAGAAAAGTGCTGGACACTCTCAAAATTTTCTGCATATTTTTCACCTCTTTCTTACACTGAATGGACTCTAAAACAGCTGAAAAATAAAAGCCAACAGCTATTCCTTACCTCACAGCTGCTGGCGCTGCTTGTTTGAGTTGTTTTCCAGCCAAAATAATTCCCTAATCTGAGCACAACTGTGAAAATTACTTGAATTCAGCATATAAAGCCATTGTTATCTAGAGACCTATACAGTCCTATAAACATCTAATAGTACTCTTTACTTTTAATTACTATTTTTATTAATGACTTCCAATTTTCTAATGTTGAAATTAAAGCCCTGAGTATTCTTCTGCAGCATAAACATATAATCCATTTATACTTCTAAAGATCTTACAATTTAAATAGACAAAAACATTATTCTTTTGCAGACAAGAGAAATAAGTTGAAAAAGATTAAGTGACTCCATTGAAAACATACAAAAAGACTCCATAAGAACCATGAATTGAATCCAGTTTGCTTGAAACCTAGTCCTATATGATAATTTTAGGACAAAACTTCTTCCTGCACTGATTCTTTTAGTTACCACTCATTCTGACAGAAAGCAGTGCATGAAAAAAACTGTAGCAAACCTCCAAATAAGATTAATTTTCAAAATAATTCAAATCTATAGTTGTAATTACAGCTGAAATCGGTAATTCTCAGCAGTCACTTACTCCCTTACAAACTCTTTGTCTGTAGAACGTCAGGATTTTTGGATGAGTTTCTAAAAAGAAACAGGTCATTAGTGTTTGAGATTCTGAATATGCCATAGTGTTAGGCTCACTGATTTCGGTGAGGTTGGTATCTCTCCCTGTGCAGCCTAGGCAGGACAAGTCTTGGTCTGATTATGCAGTCAGGGGTTCAGGTTGAAAGCCTGTTCAGAGTGAATCAATGAACAGCAGTGGCAGTTCAGCTCACCGTCACAGGTCCTCCTCCCCTGCCAGGAATAAGTTATCCCTGTGTCTAAAAATCCCCTTGAAGAGTAAACTGATTGCCTTGGGATGCACAAGTTGCGCTTCTGTAGCAGTTGCATCCTGTAAAAATATTCACAGGAGAGATTACCCCTGAATTCTGTCATAAGGACTTCATTCTCTCCTTCACTTCCAACTCAGCTCAGACAGAGCACAGAGGCATTTATTAATAACAGGCACTGTAGCTTTCCTATCATTTTATAAAGATGACATTCATGCTGACTGTTGGTTTAAGCTTTAAAAGCAGAGAACAATAGGATTATTTTTCCAAAGCAAATAGAACTACTCAATACTGTGATTATAGTTTCCGTGCCTGAATCAATGAAAGGTCATGGTTTCCTCACTACTAGAAGAGGATACTGAGCCATGAAAAAAAAATGTGGCCTGATATATATTTGCTGAGAACAATATAGGATTGTTGGTAGACACGGTCTCTGAACACGGCTAACAGACACTGTGCAGATGTTCTGTGGGCTTGTTCGGAATGGGCATGAACAGTGTTTAAAAGCCACTAAGTAATCTTAAACAGTTGTAGCTAAAAGAACTTCACAAAGCTTGCCAGAGTTCCCAACTGCAAAGAAGCTCCTTCCAAGAGTGCTCCATCCTGGACTAGCTGCCCTTTGCCACAGGCAGACATCTGGCAGAGACTGCTGAGGATGCAGAGGGTGATGCACTTCGGAGGGTCACTCACACACAAGCATTAATATTATTATCAAGGTCATTCATAAGGGCCCACACTGAAATCAGAGACATTTCACCTGGGAAGAGGCACCTCCTACTTTGGAGTTAACAAACTGAACCATAGCTTTCTCCCTGTTTCAGAATAAGAAGCCGCTCTTTGCTGTGTTGCCCAAAATGACAGCCTTGGTGGAACATTTTAAAATACTTATCTCCTTTCTGACAGTTGGCCAAAGCCTTACACAAAGTAATTATGTTCCCAGAGCTGAATAATTATGCTGCCAGAGATACCAAGAGAAAATGATGAAAACTTCAAATGCAAAATATTAGGAAATTGTCTTCAAAAATGCAAGATTTTTGTTTGTATAAATGCAGGTAGGAATTTTTCTGTTTCATTTCTGACTTTTGAGTCTTCCCTGTTGTGTTTGTAAATGTCTGCCTGCAACCAGACATGTAAAGTAAAAAAGTTTTAAAGCACTGTATCTAATATCATCAGAGCTTGTTGGTCCATGCCGTAAACTCATGACCTAACCACCACTAAGCAGAGAGTTTGGATAGTAGAAGCAATCTATCCTTTGGATACAAGTATTCATGCATTTGACTAAAAAAAAAAAAAAAAACCCAAAAAACTACTTCCTTCAAGTAAATTTTATAGTTCTGAAAAATAAATATTTATTATGTGCATATATATTTTCTGCTCTATAACTAACAGGTTACATATGAACTAAAACATGCAGCTAGCCTGCAACAACTTCTACTTTCAGTCTAGTGCAATACAATCTTGGTTTACAGTTCATAGCTTTTACTAATGCCTCCTCTGTCTTACTAGTGCTACTGTGATATATGTGATATCCATCTCAAGGTGATGACAGCAACAGATTTTAATCATTATTTAATCGATACTATCACTAATGCTGAACAGCTGAAATATGGAAAAATTATCAGATTGCTTGTTTATTCAAAAACAGAATGAACACAAATCATCAGCTTCTAAGGATAAGGAAGATGATAGGTAGAAAGAAGAAATTCCACTATTGATGGAGGTGCAAATACTCTACTACATAGCCCAACAAACAGCATTTTGCAAGGGAACCGGTGAGGTGATGATGAAGAGGAGGAGGAGGAGGAAAAGAACCTTAGAGCTGCTAAGGGAAATAGAGATGCCAAAACAGAAATTTACATTAGGAAAATCTGGCTTTGGTCAAGGAAGCAAGATGCAGATGAAAGAAAGAGTATCATCGTCAAGGTAAGTTCACCCGCACCATCAAGGTACATCTGGAAAAGATATATATATATATATATTTTTTTTGTCTGGAGGATTACTGACCTTCTATTCTTCTCATTCAAATTTTTATTTTTGTTCCTTAGATTGGTATGAGGTTAAGCCTTTATGCTCAATCCTAAGTATACATCAGGTTATGCTCACAGCACCAGAAAGGCAGTGCTGGGGATGATCTGTATTTTGACTTATTTTGACTGTATGTGTATTGCTTTGGCTACTTCTTGCTCTCTGAGCTACACTGTGCCTCTGTTTGACCTGTACCCGCAACCAGCACACAAAGTCAAGAAGAGAGACCCTGTTTTGTTATGGCTGTGCTCATCTCCAATATCTTTCTGCAGAGCCCACATGTGTCTGTGTCCAGGGAATGCCACCACACAGCCAGCCACAGCTCCCCGCTTTGATACCTGAGTCCAGTGCCCCAGAGCTCGGTGCTGTCACTGAGACCCCTGCTCCTCTGTGCACTGATGGAGAAGGCGAGCCAGCCTCACTGCAGGTGTGAGGCCAAAGCTTCGCTGCAAATGAGCAGCACTCTGCGGAGTCGCTATATAACGCTCTGCTTTTATGTGGTCATGAATCTGGCAAGAGCTGCCAACATGTGGAGTGTGAAATAGGATTTTGCTCCTATTTCATATAGGATATGGCTAAATAAGCAGGAAAAAGGGCTAAGAACATATGGATGCAACATCTGGGTGGTAAAAAAGAAAATATTTTGTAAAAAGGTCCTCCTCCAGGAGCAACTGCCAGAGGACGAGGCGAAGCCTTTGCACCTTTCTCTTGTTTCGAGCAGCAAGGCAGGATTTTGGA
>JAVCKT010003323.1:0-10998 GCA_032273925.1 Rhynchotus rufescens | reverse complement strand
GGAGCGGAGCAGAGGGAGGAGAGCAGCGAGCTGGCCGCGCGCGGAGCCGCCCGCGCCTTCCCCTTCCTCGCCCCGCTCGTCCCCCTTGAGCCGGAGGGGGCAGCCGGAGGAACCCTCGGAGCGGCGGTGCAGACCCGCCGCTCTCCCTCCCCGGCTTTACCCAGCAGGGAGACGGCTCGGGCCGTCCCGCGCCTCCGGGCCGCGCAGCTCGGCACCGCGGCGGAGCGCAGCGCAGCTGCAGCCGCGCCGCGCGGGGCCGCAGTCCGGGGAGCCCTGCAGACCTGGCCGGCACCCGCTCCCCGCACAGCAGGACCCGGGCAGCCTCGGCAGGAGGCCCCGCTCCCGCTGCTGGGGTTTTCCCTGTGCTGCCTCGGCCCCATGTTGTACTTTTTTTTTTTTTTCCTCGCAGAGAAGCGGTTGTTGGAGCGAGAGGAGCACGACATTTTTGCAGTCGTTACTGATAAGTTTCTGAAATGCTTTCTCCATTGCAAACATGTGCATCTTAATGGAAACCATGGCCTTGCTCCCCCCACCACAACAAGCGCCGCCAGCAGCGTGGAGCCGGGCCGGGTCTGCGTGGGCGCCCCGCGGGAGGCGTGGGGAGGCGCCGGGGGGCTCCTGCCTTACCTTAAGAAATCGAGCCAGCCATCATGAATGATGGAGGGGTCCAGCTGCAGGGAGAGGAAATTCTCACTGATTATCCTGACAGGGCTCTTGGTGTTGACATCAAGGAGAATGAGAGTTCTTCCCTTCACACCTGGAGGTTTCTCCACCGGCAGCGCTCTCCTGTCTCCGGCCTGGGAGGACAGCGAGAAGGTGGCCATGAGCGCCAGCCCAGGTGCCATCAGAGCTAAGAGCCCGGGGGGGCAGGAGCTGGGACAGGGCATGCCGGAGAGCAGGAAACCTCTAATTAACTCGCTGTCTGCAGGGGCTCGCTGGTGGCTAATTGTCCTTATCTAAAGTGTGGGGCGCTCTGCCTTTTTTTGCAATGTTTTGGTGCTGGTGGAGGGGAACTCACGCCCCTGACCAGCCTTTCTCGTTGCCGGTGCCAAGACTCCTTGCAGCCAGCACCGCCCCTTTAAGAGATGCAGGCTCCAGACATTTTTAACTTTTTGAAGGTAAGGGGAGGCTCCTGGTTTAACCCCCTCGTCTCGGGACCCGCTGGCCCATCTGCTGCTCCGCCAGCCCCGAGCTTTCGCTTTGCTCTCGTTCCACCGCCGACGGGCGTCCAGTTCCGCGGAGGGGAAGCCGGAACCGGGAATACTCCACGCCGGGAACCGGGGCCAGTGCGCGGCTCTCAGCTTCATCGCCTGCAACGGCACCGCGGCGCCTGCTCATCTGCGGCACCGGAGACGGCCCAGGCGGTAAGGCAGCGACGGTGACGCTCCTCCGGGTCCAGGAGGAGGTTTAATCACATCCCTAAAAAAAAAAAAAAAAAAAAAAAAACGCGGACGGGGAGCCCAAACGTCCTGCCCCGCAGACGTGGGCTCGGCAGAGGCGAGCGGGATCCACTGAACGTGCTGGCCAGTACCGGAGGGGAACGGGCATCCTCCGCCTCGGCAGCGGGGCGAGACGCCCAGGGTCGAGCGCTCTTCGCGCTGCCGCCGCCGGGAGCGCGAGGCCCGGAGCTGCTGGTCCGGCTGGCCCGATGCGGCGGGGAGCCGAAGGCAGCGGGCCGCCTGCCTCGCCTACCCGGGAACGCGCAGCGCTTCGCGCCGCTGCCACCCGCTCCGCCTCGTCCCGCTGCGCCCAGCCTGGCGGCACTGGGCCGGACCGGCGCAGAGCGGAGCGCCCGGCGGCTCGGGGCCCGCGGCCCGGACGGGGCGCCCGCAGGGGAGCCCGCAGCACCATCTGCTGGTCGCTGGCCCGGGCCTGGCGGAGCCGGCACCCACCTGCGGCCGCCCCTTCGCCGAGAGCGGCGGAGCCGGCGCGCACGGTCAGGTCCTGGGGCCGCCCAGAGCAACGGGCCGAGGAGGGCCCCGCTGTCCTGGCTTGACGGCGGGCTCTCCGACGGTACCCATACGAGCCGCGGCCGCCCCTGCCCTGACAAGCCACCTGCAGCGCGGCGGTGCCGCCACCCAGTCCTGGGCCGTGCTCTGCGGTTTTGTGTGTCGGGCCAGGTCTTGGGAGGAAGGAGAGCGGGCCTCACTGCTGCCCACCGCGACCGGCGGGGCTCGGTGCACCGGCCGCGGTCCCCCCGGCCAGCCCCGCACAAGGGGCCCGGTAGAGACCCGGGCCCAGGGCACTGCGCGGAGCCGCGACAGCTCCCCAGGCAGCGCTTCCAAGCCGGCTCCTCTGGGATGTAGCCGCCCATGCCCCGGTCCCAGTGCCGAGTTACCTAGGCAGGAGTTGCGGGATCAGGAAATCACTGTGCAATGAATAATAACCAGGGAAAAGGATGAAAGATACCTCTGGCTCTGCTAGGAGTTAGCAGGAAACGCACGAAATAGGATTTGTCCTGAAACAATCCGCCTAACGCGTAGGAGAGTGAGGCTGGAATTGCACCTCGGAGCAGGCTGCTGAGTGTGGGGCACGCTGACAAAAAGCAGCAAAGCTCGGCGACAGGCACAAAGCAACGCGGATTTGAGCGTTATACAAGTAAGAGGATCCGGGAGAAAGGGCTATGCAATTTTAGCTGTGCAAACCCTGGCATCCCAGGACAGGAAGAAGGCAATTTAAGCCTGGAAATTTGTGTTCTGCTGCAAACATTTTAGGCACAGTCCGCAAGAGCATTTAAGTGACCTAGGAACTGAAGCCTCCGTTTCAGACGTGAGTTGACTGCTCTGGCTTGGGGTCATCTCTGAAAGAGGAACAAAAGTTCCTGAATAATCCTATTTTTATTTATTGTTTTATTTTCCCCCTTTGCATTTTTTCCCTTATTGACCAAACAATGTCAGCAAGCGTTGAGGGAGTTCGAGACTCATATAAGTGTTGTGGCTGCAGGCCGAAACTCGTGTGACGCCTCATTCTGCTAAGCAGGGCTGTATTTTAAAACGCAGCTTTAATACATCATGTGGTAAAGGACCAGAAAGAAAACAAATTGTTGTGTAATTTCCTTTATGTATATTTGTCCTTGCAAATAAACCAGCTTGCAGGAGAAGTGTGTTTATCTTGCAATGTTCTCACAATTAGTCTCTGCTTTGAATGCAAACTCCGGATGCCATGAAGTTAGTTATCTGCGGAGCTATCACCAACAACAGAAAACAAGGAAAGGAGCAAAACGTTTTCCAGCTGCCAGGGTCAGCTTGCGGCTTCTGGGAAGACGGCAGTAATGGAAACGTTCACTTACCTGCCCCGGCTCTGCAGCCCCACACCTGGAGCCTGCGTCCCACTGCCTGCCCCGACCCGGCGCTTTTTTTTCCCGCAGAAAACGGCTGTTCTCCATCATAAGAAAAGCCGAATCTAAAAAAGAAGCTATATTTTTTAAGTGAAGCTTAGTTTTAGCACAGGAGCCCCGTAAATGCGGGAGCCCGCGAGCGGGGCGCCGGACCCGGCCACCTGCAAAGGGACCTCGCGGCCGCCCCGTCGCAGCCGCGCGGCTCCGGCGCGGGGGAGCAGCGGCTCGGCCGGACCCCTCCTCACACCAGCTCGCATCCCGGCTGCTGCTGCTCCTGCTCCTCTCTTGCATTACGATGTTCCTTTAGGAAGACTGACTCGCATTTGGAAAAAAAAAAAATCTACTCGTTTAGTTAATTTGGAAACACATTTCTCCATTTTCCCTCTTCTCTAGACTCGCTGCTTTTAATCTCCCAAGAAGTCATTGGGGAAGACGGGTGGGGGAGGAGTAGCATTTCTATAAAGAGTTTAACCAAAGCACATTAAATATTTTCCCAACATCACCAAATAAACAACAATCCTCCAGCTCCCTATAAACTATTTAAAGCATGTCATATCTTCTTCTCTTCTGTTCTTGCCAATGTACTTTTAATTTATAAGCCGATTAGAGCAAGGGCCTGTCTTTTTGTGTATATTTGCAAAATGTCTGGCACTCTTTCAGTCAGTTACAGCTCAGCAAACACTTAAACCTGCATTTAGCTTTCGTATCATAGGTAGTTACTTTGATTTTTTTCCTCACTTTTGTAAAGCTACTGCTCGTGAAAGTGCTGTTTGTAAATGATCTGAGCAGTCTTTGAAAGGATTCAGCAGAGGAGAGACCTTTGGATGTCCTAGGCACGTAGCAAAAAGGCAGAGGAAAATTAAACTGAACTCTCAGGCGGTGGAAATCGGTCCAAAAGAAAATGGGGAAAACCTTCTCAGGGGGAACATTTTTAATTCGCTAAAAAATAAACTTCTGCTCCTAGATGATGAGAGTTATTATCAATAGAGGATGTGCTGTACCAAACAAACCTCCATTAGGCCAGGAAGGATAAAACAAGTTAGACAGCCTTTTAAAAAAAATGTCTGTGATTCCCGAGATATCAACCATGTCTGTTTCTGCAGTGCTGTCAAGTAAACCTGAGTTATGGATGCTCTAAAAGAAGCCAGCAAGGAGAAAATTAGCAAGAGAAATAAAAGACATTACGTATAGATACTTTAACAGAAAACATTTTCTTCTCAGGCTCTTAAACGACTGCCCTGTACCATGGCCTGAGTTACTTGTTCTCTCCAAACAATTTCAGAGGAGAGCAAGTCCAGTGCAGTGAACGTGGTAAAAATGTGGTCGTTAGAGCATGTAATTGCACGGCAGACTCTTTTTATGGAGCTTTTTACTCTTTCTGCACTGCAGCGTCCATCATTTTCACCGCAAGAGCCTTAATGTTTGCAAAGGACCTCCTAAAATTACCAACGCATAAAGGTGGGAGCTGAACGATCTGAACTCCGCGTTTAAAGACGTTTTCTGGCATGATTATCTATCACTTGTCATCTGAGCGAACAGGCAGAAGACAACTGCTTGATTTAACACGGTATCTGTGTCTCGCCCTTTAGCAGCATAGGTGACCTGTGAAGTTCTGCAACAAGCAAAAACAGTTGCGTGGGCGAGCGAGACCGGCTGACGAAGGAGATCAGGACAGCGAGTCCAGGGAAGAAGCCTCTTATCCACGCAAAATAAATACCTTAATGTATTAAAAAAAAAAAAAAAAAAAAAAGCAAGACATCGACCCAATTCAAGAGCCTGCTCAGGAAGCGCGCACTCGGCAGTGCTGTCCTTGCGTTTTTCTCAGCACAAAGTGCACGCAAAGGGCTCTCTCCCAGGCGGGCCGAGGACCGGAGCTGCCGGGCGGAGCAGCCGGGAGGCTGCGCCGGCCCCGCCGCGCCTGCGGAGCGGAATTTTAGGCAGCTGCTGGGAAACGGGCGTTTTTCTTCTGGTAACTTAATTCTGCGAGCCTGTAGTCACCGCGCGCCCTGCTGCAATAATCTGCGTGTCTCTTTTCCGAGGGCTGTTTTAAGCTGCGTGGGCTCAACGCGACCGAGAAGACCCGAGCTCCCTGTGTCTGCTCCAGGAGAGGACAGAAAGCTCCCGAAGTGCCCGTCCCCCAGCAGGTGCTTTGAGGCTCTTGGAAACCGAGGCACACGCTTTCCACAGAGCTATGGCAGCTGCTTTGGGGGCTGATCGTGATACTTGCAGCAGACAGCAAACCTCTATAGAGCTCTATAGAGCCCAACGCCTCTATAGCGGGCGGGGGAGTGGATATGACTACGAATATATGTGTGCAAAAAATACCTTTGGCCGCGAATGCTCTTTAGACCCTTGAACCTCCCTGCGCTCATGAGTGGCCTGATACAGCTTTTGTTTTCTGCATCTTGGGTAAAAGTAAACGCGCAGCTACTTGACACAGTCAGATTTAGGGAAGTCCAACAGTGAGACCCGCAGCTCTGCAATGCTCGCAATACCCTCACGAACGTTTTCTCCAACGCAGAGTAGCCCCGGAGAATGAGATGTGTAGCATTAGCCTCGTTTCACAACATCATGGGTTTAAAAAAAAAAAAAACTCCAATTTTACAAGCTCGAGGCTGCTTGCAAGTATCCGTCCCACCATCTGGGAAGAGATGGAAGAGATGATAGAGGTGAAGGAAGAGGGAATACAGGGGGTGGTAAAACTTCACAAAGACCTTCTATATTTCCGCAGAGATGCTTCACATTCCAGCAGCAAACCCGGAGGAAGCGGACATGAGGAGCAGATCAGAGAGGGGAAATAGGAAGATGGATGAAGTGCAGGGCCAGAGGAGCAAACGAGTCAATTACGAAAGGGAGGAAGGCGCTGTGTGCAGACACCAAGGAGGAGAGGGAGCTCAGTGGAAGAAACGGCAGCCAAAGGAGCACTCCAAGAAGCTGCCAGGGTGAGGGAAGCAGGGGGAAAAAAATCAAAATCTTCCAGGTAATTATGAGACTGTTAAACACCTCGGTCACTGCTGCCCTGCTCTGAACAGACGCCAGAGGAACCAGCTGTCAGAGTTTTTCTGGGAGGAGAAATCAGAAGCAAAACATGAAGATTGTGGTTAGAGAACAAGACGATGAACTATGGAAAATCTGGGCCATGATTGGAAACCAAACAAGCAGATGAAGGAGAAAAAGTGAAATGTCAGCTGCGTAAAAGCAGAGAATGCCCAGGATGAGCCCTGGGGATGAGAAGAATTGAAAGAGCAAAAAAGAGCACAGAGAACGAGGGGGAAATGCCAGCAGGCGCAGGGATGTGCTAACACAGGAAGGAGAAGCTGGCCTGCAGCTGGATAGACCTGAAACCAACCCCCTCCCTCCATTTTCCCAGTGAAAGTTTTAAAACAAATACAGAAAAGCAAACACCTTCCCGCAGGAAATTTCAGTAACAACAATGAAGCTGCAGAGCGGCTCTCCTTTAAGGCACTGATGGGGAGATGAGGATCTGGGAGCTTCACATCAAAGGCAGAAAGCGCACGGCCTGGAGAATCCCTTTTGCATTCCCCAGCTCTCCAAAGGCACAGTTCGCCTGCAGCTCACTACTAATCTAATATCAAACTCATCCCTCTCTTGAGCAAGTCACTAATTCCCCCTCATGCCGAGAAACAAGGGGGCAGGAGGGAAGTGCTGGGTGATGACAAGGAGCTGCAGGAGATGCGTTTCCCAAGCCCTTGGAGTTGCAGAGCCCATTGCAGCCCAGCAGAAAGCCGAGGGGAGCTGGTGGAGAGGGACATGGTGCCCAGGCCAGGTCCAGGAACTTATCAGCCAGAAGCAAGTGCTGAAGGGAGGGCATATATATAATCACAATGATTATATGACATTTCCTTTGTCCTTTCTGCCAGGATCTGAGTGCTCTATTCTCTCTTCTCCCTCCACAGCTTGCTTTCTGTGAGCCCTTTGGTAACAGCAGCATGGAGAAGGCTCAAAATAAAACTGTATTACCAATATATATAACAGGCATGCAATTGCCTCCCTATTTTCTTTGACAAAATGATGCCTTGTTTCCCATATAATGGAAAATACGGTTTGATGTTACAACTATTGGGTTTTGACTGAATGCAGAAATTTGATTTAAACAATTACTTTTCCCCCTGTATTTAATACTACCATGTGTCACTGATTAGATATTTAAGTTGCAGAAATGAATTAAATTTCATGGTTTCCTCGAGTTAGATTCTCTTGGAGTGGATTGTCATTGACCATTAACCAAAATACTTGGAAATCAGCTTAAATCAAAACAGCAGGCTTGTGGTATCATTTCAGGAGAAAACCGGTTATCACAAACTAAGTGCTTAACAAGTCATCACCAGAGGGCTGGGTGAAGTTTGGCAAACATACAGTAACTGAGTCAGGGATAAAGCAAACACCACAGATCCACGAATGGAAATAAAAGGTACAGAGCTCCCTTGCCTGGGGTCTTATTCCTTCTGTTCCAGAAGTTATCATATATCCCACATTTCAGTGATTATTTCTCTTACTTGGGGAAAGTTTCTGCTCTCAACTGGCTGCAGAGCATTAGTGACAGTCACTTTGCACGCATGTTCTCTGAGAAACCTGTCCCATTCTTCCCAGCTTCCTCTTCACTTTCTGTCAAAGAAAATCCAGATTTTCTTTGCTTCTTTTCCCACTATGATTTGGAATAGTTAACATTTCTCCTCCTATGCAGTAGCAATCCCTTGGTTGCCCCTTTCATAGAGGACTAACATAACTCCTACCAGAAGAGCAATGTCATAAGTGGAGAACAGGTAAGAGAAGGAGACGACAGCACAAGGAGAAAACAAGGACAGCAGTTCACTGCTTGCTCAAGGATGCAGCAGGCAGGATACAGCTGGGACAGGCCTCGGAGAGCGCCTTACAGATTCATCTCATACTTTGCCAAAGAGTCAATTGAGCATGTGTTAAAGCACAGTTTATTCTGTCTCATTTGGAGCTTTGGAAGACTTTTCCATCTTGAATCATTGCACATGCTCCAGCGACACACCTGCAACTTCTGGAGTGCATCCCCTCAGCAAGAGGCTCGCTCGCACGTCGTCACTTGTGCAGGGCAAATCCTCCTGAAAGCAAATCAGGCCACAGCTTTCGCACCAGTTGACTTTCACACGTAGCACATGTAAGCTAACATTTGGCAAGAACACATCTGGGTCCCGATGTAGACAGGGCTCATAGCAGCAGATGGTGCTTGATGCAGCAGGACTAAGCAAGCTTCACCCCAAAACAAGCATTATTTCTCTTCTGCATCTCACACACTCAAGCTACATTCTTTTTCTCTCTCTTTTTTTTTTCTTCCCTGAGTGGAGCTATTGTCACTAGGGCTTTGCAGCCCTCTCATCTCTCAAGCTGTTCTAGACCATATGCCACATGCAACCTAGTGGCTAAAACCCAGTTCTAACACCAAGGTTTGCCTGCTCCTGCCTAATCACCTCACTGCACGAGGCTGGATCCCATCGTATTGTACATTAATATAACATTAAGAAAGGAAGAGATGCTCTGAACCAGCTGCCACAGAGATTTGGTGCTTCCAGTGAAGAAGGAAACCTCCTTTACACCGCACACAGTAGCTCTGTCAGCACACATGAAAGCAGCGTTTGTAGCTAGCAATTTAACGAGGTACATCTGGTGCCCATTTTGGGACAAAGCCATGGAAAAGCCAGCAAAAATCAGCCTCCAATGTCACCTCTTCAAGCACGAAAATTTCACCCTGAGGGGAGAAACAGTCAGAAGAGAAAACTTAGTGCTGAAGTGAATGTTGCAGTGAACCCTTAGAAAACAAGATGTGACCAGCTGGGTCTGCAGCTTCAGTTACCATCAGATTATTATTATTATTTTATTTTTTGCCACAGGTTCATTTTGCCAGTGCAACTGCAGAGAGAGATTGCCACCTTGTGGCTCCTCCTCCTGCAGTGCCATTCCTCCCACTTCTTTTTTTTTTTTTTTAATTGCAGTAGCCTACATCAACCTGCTGCCTTTGGATTTCTGGTGACAAGAGTACTATGGACAAGAATAATACTTCCCAAGTATCTTGCTATCTAAAAAAGCAAGCCTGCAGCTCACAGCTTTAAATTCCTGTACTGAGGGACTCATCACTGGAAAATCTTTCAGGAGTCCACAAGTTAATAAAGATTATTAAATACTGACACGGCTCCAAAGTACAATCCCCCCAATACATTGGGGTTGATGCACAAAAGTATATGTATTGCCTTTATATTTCCAGCATCCAGAAATGTAATTTCCATGAGAAATTTAGGGCTGACGCCAGCCTGCAGTTAATAATAATAATGATAATAATAATAATAATCTGAGATGGTCTCAAACACCAATTCTTATTGCGTCCCAGTATGGAAGGTGCGGTCATACATTTTTTCCCCAGCACTTGCACATAGAAAGGCATGGCCAGACACAACTTAACTCCCCTAGTCACTCTGGGTACCATTTATGACAATTTACAAGATCTATTACCAGGATAATGTGTGTGGAAATAGAGATAAGGTCTGGAAAAGGAATCTACCAGTTAGCTCCCGTGTAAACTGTGCCTCCGGGTAAAGCATCAGACAGGATTTCTCCACTGGAGCCAGATCATCCAGTGAACATCATCAAGATCCAGAGTCAGGGAAGCAGCACAGAATCCCTTTGAAATCCCAGGGAAGCAACTTTGGAGGAAAAGAAAAAATGATGGCCTTTTTCCCCAAAAGGGAAAATAGCAATGCTTTCTAAAATAGCAATGAACAGGCCACTCCGATAGCTCCTTATGAAAGGACTCCCACGTGCTTCCTCACCTCCCAACACCACCTCTTACCGTGCGTGCAAAGAGATGTATGGAGAGCTCTCACAGGTCAGCACCGATCCCTCCATGGGCCCCCTTCCCACACCAATCCTTGACTTGTTCCTGGAAGAGCTGAAGCAGGAGGCTCCGTGTCCAAGGCCAAAGGGGCAGGCAGTACCATGGTCTTGCAGTGGAGCCACAGGGTCAGTCCACAGCAGAAAGGGCCCGAGAGCCCTCCCAGAAGATGCTTTATCTGGAACTGCAGCCCTGTGAGGAGCAAAATACGGAGAACTTCCTTTTCCTCGCTGACAATTTGTGGCAAGATTCCTACTTTGCCGTTACTGTGCCCATTCCAGGTGTCAGCAATGTAAGATATTACCCAATTTTCCAGGCTCTGATTTAAGGCTGTGCTGGAAGCTGGTCCAGAAAAGAGCTCCTAAATTAGCATTAGATGATTAGCAAGATAACTAGGTCATTATTAGATGATTAGCACCACTTCAGTATTCCCTCTAAATGTGCACTCTCCGGTACAAAAGGGGATAAACTCCCCTCTGCACAACACAAACTCCCTCTTATCTAGAGATAAGAATAAACGGTAGTTCAGGGGCGATGCATTTGCTTCCCAGCAGGACTGCAAGGTTACCACTATCCATAAAATAAAATAAAATAAAATAAAATAAAATAAAATAAAATAATCTCCAAAGAGGAAGAGAGATGAACGAGGGGCCCTGCGAGGCAGGAGCAGGACCACGGCAGCGGGCACCCATCCGCCACCTCTGGGTCCCAGCCGCTTGTCCCGCGCGTGGGGCCCCCTCACGCGCCTCCCCCCGCGCCGCTGCCGCCCGCACGTGGCCCCGCCGCT
>JAVCKT010003322.1:0-11418 GCA_032273925.1 Rhynchotus rufescens | reverse complement strand
GGATTCTGCCCAACTGGTCCTTGGTTTCTTGAAGAGCAGTACCCAAAGCAGGAACCTGCACTGACGGGAAGGTTTCCTTGTCTGGAGTGGAACAGAAAGACTAGCTTCATTGCACTCACATGTTACATTCACACATCTCCATAAGATTTTGCTTTCTTTTTAATATTTTTTTGCATCTAAATGTATCTACGGGCTAAAGTCTGAATTTGTGATGCATTATGAGCCCTTCTTCTTTCAACAAAGGAAGCTACTCCTCCTGCCATCTCCACACTGCCTGTGAACATTTGATTATCCCTTCCTAAGTACAGTACTTTGCACTTGTCTTTACTAAAATGCATTCTGTTATTTTCAGACTATGTATCTAATTTATCAAGATCATTTTGAATTCTAATTTTCTCCAGTGTGCCTGCACTCCCTCTCAGATTAGTGCCCCCTGCAAATTTAATAACTACACTCTCATTCCTTCATTTAAGCCATTTAATGAAAATATTGAATAGCATCAGCTACAGGAGTTATCACTGCAAAATCTCAGTTCATGAATCATTCTAGTTTGACAATCAAATGTGAGCAATTTTACATCAATCTCCATATTCAGTCTATAGATCCATGCTTCCCTAACTTGCTTGTGAGTATGTCATATAAGACCACTGTCAAAAACATACTGAAATCAAGATACCTGACATAGACTGCTCATGTCTCCTGACAGAGACTGCTCATGTCTCATGCACAAAGATTATTACTCTGTCAAGAAATAAGTTGGGTTGTGTTGATATGGTTTATTCTTGACATATTTCTTTGAAATGCATCTTTTCTCAGTGTTACAGTCTTGGTGCTTGAAAAAAATTGGTTTGATTATTTGCTTCTCTATTTTTTCCAGAAATCAAATTTAAGCTGATGGCTCCCTAACCCTTTAGTTCCCATCACTCCCTCCCTCTATTTGCATAAAATGCTTTTGTTTGCCTAGAGGCAGAATTTTCAAAAGCTCTGTGTGGTGGCCATTGTCTCCAGAAAGTAGCATCAGGTCAATCCTTTCTTTGGGCTTTTGAAAATCCCTTCATCGTCTGCACAAAAGACTGCAAAAAGCAGAGAAAATGTTATTGCAGCACAGTCTTCTTTTAATGTTACATATCTTTGTAGTATGCAAAACAGAAGGATTTTTCCCCTGAACTCTGACTGCCAGGTAGTGCTATTGCTGTCATAGGAATATAGAAGTTCTGCTGCAAATCTAGCAAAGCCATGCATTCATCCACTGCTGTGCTGTGATCGTGTGTGCAGCACATCAGCGGGCTCACCAGCTGTGCTCCAGTTCAGCAAAAAACCATTAGCTTGATTTTAAGAATAACTTGATTATTGGTTAGCTTCTTATAAGGAGGTCTTTATAGTTGAGAATTGCCATTTGCATGGTTCAGGACCATGAGAAGTGAATTAAAAGCACTGTGATACTGCCAACTATTATGATGCTGTCTAATTTTTGAAACAGGAGGTCAGGGGGCCAGCAGAGGTTGTGAAAGGGCGTCTCACTGTTCTCTCTCACCATCATCTCCCTTCTCCCCACTGCTGCTTAATCGGTGGTGGAGGCGCCGTGCAAGGCAGCGCTGGGGCACTGGGCAGCAGGGCTGCAGCTGCAACGTCGCACGAGGCAGAGCGCAGAGACAGGCCTGAGATTTACAAAGTGGCCACCGAGCAGCATGGATCTCTATTGCTTTTGGTAGGCCGGGAGCCAGCTGTGACTTCAGCCACCGAAGCACGGCAGTGTGAGCTCAGTGCCCACGCTCGTTCCTGAGGAGCAGGAGTCCAACGTCCAGCCGTGCTTGTGCTCAGTCTGCGTGTCCAACCTTGTAAGGACAATCCCCGGAGCATGGGCCAGGTCCTCCTTGTGATATCTGTGGCAGCCCCTGTGACCTTCCAGAGCAAGCTGCTTCCAGCTCTTTAGCCTTGGTGCTAAACAATAACCCTACACAAAGGGTTTCATCTTCTGTAATAGCAGCTAATAACAAAAAGCCTTCAGAGCATCTGACATGAGCAAGCCCACATAGCAGTGGGGCAAGGAGTAACCACATCATAACAAATCTATCCATAAAGGATAACATATATCAGGACTCTAAAAGAGATGCAGTTGGAGAACAGAGGAGCAGCAGGGAAGGGAGGGAGATGTGCATACTGAAGAGGCTTAAGTATCTCGCAGAGAATCAGACTCACATATGCATGTATCCATCTGAAACCTATTCATGCTAGATGTGCATAGAGGAAAACTGATTTATGTGAGGAATGTCAGGCACAGTCGATGGAACATGTGAACAATGGGACAGATGCTGTGGTTAAAATGAAAGACTTTATCAGTCGCTCCCATTAAGACACACGCAGCTGAGCAGCTCTGGAGTGAGACATTGAAAAAGACACTGGCATATGGGGAGAGCAGCCCCCTTTTTTTAAGGAAAAAAAAAAAGAAAAAAAACCTCTCCCGCCTGACAGATTGGGACGTGAAAGGGAATCACTGCTGTGAGCTGAATTGTTAGAGCAGGCAGTAAACTGCAGGCAGCCACAGGAGGATGGATCCCCAAGGAACCGCTGGAAGCAAAATGTCCTTGTTCTTCTCTGTTAATGACCCGGCCAACGGGGTAGGCAGGGTCAGGGTGGCTGTGTGAGGTTCCCAGGGAGCACCCCATCCTCAAGTCCCAGTGGGCACCCATGGGGCTGCTGTGTGCGACCTCAGATCAAGAAATTCACCATCCTGCTGCAACGGGAAAGGAGGCCGCTGCCAAACCAGCACGGCGCACAAGTGGGACCAGATGATCACAGGGACAATCTCTTCATCTCTCCTCCACACAGGCCTTTCTACAGGGGCATAGTGATTTGCAAACGGATGAGAGAAGAAATCATCTGTTTCAAAAGCAGCCTGTAGCTCTGTCCTCCACCTTTCCTTCATACTCTTGAAGGCAGCAAGGAAAGGTGTGGGCAAAGGGATTTTCAGTTCCTACTAAATAGAGCTTGTGGAAATGATTTTGCTTATTTGGCTAGGTATCCTCTTTTTGGGATAGCAATAGTAGCGTCTTCCTCATTGCTGGGATACATGAACCAAAGCTTGTTCAGGGACAGATAGGGGTTTATGGATGATGGACATTGTACCAGCTGGAATTAAGCCTTTGAAATAACTTAGGGTTATCCCATCCGGCTTTCAGTGAAGCCCATGGGAGCTTAACACTTCCAGGGACAGCGCTGCTGAGCCCTCTTGGTGTTTGCGGCAGAATGTACTGGAAGGGGTTATCTCCTAACCACATTTGCAATTACTGCTGGTGAGAAATGGATTTTCTGCACTTAACTGAAGCCCTATTAAGTTGATATGAATCAGATCCAATAAATGATTCTAAATTAATTTGGGCAACAGTCTCTATATGAAAAGTCCAGTTAATGAGAGTTAGCGATGTATCCAGAGGGTGACGGGGTGGGTGGAGGAGAGGGCTGTGCTGCATACAATGATCTCTTAGTATCATACACTGCACAGAGGGGATTTTTATTTATTTTCTTATTGCTCATTCTGAGATGACACAAAGGAGGAGAAAATAACTCCTCTTCTACCCCCAAACTGGAAATGAATGTTGCAGCTGTGCAAGTAGCACCCACCCTGATTAGTCTGAGAAGAAGGTCCCAGTTAAACGAAGGGAGGCTCCCGGCAGCTGACAGATTATATTATAGGGGAAGAAATATTCAAGCCTCTGTTGTTTGATGCCACTTCATTTATTGAGCAGCCTTAACTCTTTGTTGGCTAGCTTGAAGATAACCTTGCAGGAGCTCCCTGAACAAGCTTGCGGTGACCTCGTGCCTGGTGCTGCTTCTCTGTGTGGGGCAGAGCATAACCTGTAACCCTTGACTAACCCTGTCATCTGCTGCATGGCAGGAGTGAGGGCACGGAGTGCGAGTGCTGTGCAGCCACCGCTTGCGTGCCCTACCTCTGTGATTAGCTTCCCAAAGGGAGGAGCGGGACCAGCTGAAAGAAAAAGATTCATTACCAGGAGAGGAAAGTTGGTATTTTTTTTTCCATTGGTAAGCATGCTGGCTTCCTATAGAATCTGTCTTTAAGATCTTCATTTTGATCTTTTGCTAAGCAATAAACTGAGCTATGGAGATAATTTGTCTCCCAGCATTTTCAGCTCTGTCTTTGCTATACAATGAGGTATGAGATACAATGCTTAAACATTCATTAGATGACTCAGTGGACACTCAGAGGTATTTTCTTCAGAGAAAGAATTTCCCAACCTCCCATACCTCAGAAAAAGCAAGAGATGGACAACAAGAAATAGAAAAGAGTTAAAGTCAGGCTGAAAATAGAAGCTACGTAAGTGCTTACAAATGAAAATAAATGAGATATGCTGTAGTTTTAAAAAAATGAGTATGAGTATTGAGAAAAAATGTAGAGGCATACATTATGAAAATAAATAGAATGAGTCAGGGTTAAAATGAGCTAAATATTAAGAGCATGCAAAGTTAACATTTACAAATTTTAATAACAGTGTAAGATAGAGAACTAAGCAACAATGAAATAAGAGCATTTCAGGGAATAGCAACTCTCCCTTCTCTTTGGTAAACAGCTTTTAGCTAGGGGGTACAGGATGAGACCGCCAACTGGGGAAAAAATGCAAGAAAGAAGAGAGGCATGACCAAGCGAGATAAAGGATTAGCAATATTTGGAATTGGATTTAATTGTTATTTGAATTAATAAGATTCATCCACCTTTTAGATGAAATTCTAATGTTTTTCTTCTCCATTTTATTCTCTGTGGAGAGATGTTGCACGAGTCAGCACAAGGGTAAGGTAAGTAGGAATTCACAGTCCCTTGGCTGCTTAGATCCTATGTCCCTCCTGCCCTTCCCCCTCCAACCTACATCTCTTCTGTTTGTTGCTTAAGAGGCTCTTTCAGCCTGTGATTTCCTTGGAGCTCTTCCTATTTGCCTGTGCAGTCTCCAAGCTACCACTGTAGCAGCAACTCATAAGAAATACTGATCTGAAACATCAAACTTGTCCTCTGAGTTAACATATTCTCTCAGAGGCAGGGAATGCATTTATGTACCTGTATACAATGAGGACAGTTGATGCTCACATTGGAAATGATAAAACCACAGTAACAGGATTGAATTCAGGAAAATTGCTCCAATTTCTGATTAATGACAGTGAGAGCAGCATTCTTAGTCTATAACTCTTCTCAGGGATCCTGAGGCTTTTACTTTCTTCTGTAGTGTATGTGATGGATTAAAGACACATTAAAGATTGTTCTCCTTCTTTAAATAGTATTGAGAGAGAAATAAAATGCAACTGCACCAATCTCTTAAAACAAATAAGTGGGAGATGTTGAGACAGGCTCTACTGTGATTTATCTGCACCAATCATATCTGAAGGGGAGTATGAACAAGGCTTGACAAGAAGGGACTGTGACACATTTGCCTGTCTCCTACTTATTAATCCTACGGACTGCGAGGTGGAATAATTTTATCATTAGCCTTTTCAGATTCATAGTCTCCACCTCAAGGACTGTCTTTTGACAATGTGATATCCCTGTGTCGACGATGCTTCCATCAGTGTCACTGTCCAGGCCATTTCCCCAGCTGAGTCCAGAAGAAAACTCCTCAGTGCAACACAATCCCTAAACACCCTATGACAAAAAGAAGAGCTTCATTGCATAAGACCAGGCTGCTTGGCTCCTCAGACTTCTGTGCAACAGAAAAGAATATTCTATTGACAGAAAACACCTAGGCAACTCTGAGAAAGGAGCCCCTGATCACCAGTATGTCATGATAGCACACAAGAGGAGATTGCTTATCTTACTATCACTGATTTAAGCAGTTTGTTAAACAGTACATTAAAAAAAAGCTTAATTTCTGTGACTTAAACTTTCTAAAGACACTAAAGCAACAGTTCAGAAGAAAACCAGAGTTTGTTCCTAGCTCTCACAATTATGGATCCAACAACTCAGCAAGTATTCAGTGAGCGCCTCTCCACCAGCTCCTTTAGAAATCCATGGTACACAGCACCTTATAGAAAGTGTCCATCATGCTGCCAAATCTGGCCCATGCCACCAAAATAATATGAGAATCATAAGCTGGTACAATAAATGCCCTCAAAATACTGACTAGAAGAAGTGTATCTAAAGCACCGATGCCTCTTATTTCTAACTTTATAGCTCCTTGTATCAACACTTTCCCCACAAAATTTATGTGACGTTAGACAGTGGAATTATGTGTAGAGGTAAGGCTTCTGTTAGATTTTGCCTCTACTGTTTTTGATCAAGTAGGATACATTTCATTTTAAGGGCTCTGGATTATTCCAGTCACGATGGGATGGCCTTAGACAGGCAATTTGTCACCTGCTGTGGGGAAGGTCACTCTTTTGGGGTCTGTGCTGTAAGACTCATCACAGGGGGATCCACTAGTTCTCCAATACAAAAAGATGCAATTATTGGACAAGAAAGATATGAGAGTTTTGCTATAGAAGAATCTCCATTTTGAACTCAGATTGTCACAAGCTATCAAAATATTTTCACATGAGTCCAGTCCATGATGCTGGGCCAGAGGGAAAGGGAACATCCTGGGCTCACAGCTGTCCTGCTACATTTGCCAAGAAGGTGATTACTGAGCAATGCTCTGAGCTGCCCAATCCTACTCACAGTATGAAATGCCCAGGATGAACTGGATGCCCTCATAGGTACAACACTTTGAGGCCAGCTGGTGATTCTGAGGTACCTGTTAAAAAGAGGGATCTGTTCTGCAGATCCCATGGTGCTCCTTCCTTGCCAATAAACTTCTGATGATGCTAACACATCATTCTTTGTTTGCAAGTCAAGTCACTATTCTTTTATTAATACTAAGGAAACTCAGATGGCAAACTGGGATCTGAGGTGCCGAGGTATTCATCTTCTTGTGCTTATTCCAACCACCCGTGGTCACAGTCCTGTGTTTGTAGCATCACAGCTGGTAGCCATGGAAATGATTATTTCATCAGAAAGCAGAGAAGTATCACAACAAGGTGGAGACTAAGCAGCAAGAGAAGTCAAATACTGTGGAAATGTTTATTGGTTTTGAGATGAATGTGGCTGCACATAAAAACAATATATCCTGAGCTGCGCTGAAGTGGAATGTTTTGCACCAATTGCCATATTGCTCTGACTTCTGGCTTCAGCCTCATCCAGGAAACCTGCTGCAGCCAACAAACCAAAGAGCCCAAAAGAAAGAAAAAAAAAAGTTTAGGCAAGACTCTATATTACCATATTAAGACACATGGTTCCCATTTTTGGGACTCTGGGCTTTGGATCTTACTAGCTTAGCTTTTACGCAGTGCCAGAAAGTAACTTGTCCCTTGTCTCAGAAGAATATGTGGTTGGAAGAAAGACAACGGGTAAAAGTGTCACTGCATGGGCTGGTTGGGATTGAAAGCTGAACTCTGTATTAGCCTTGAATTCAGCTCCCTTTCTGCAAGGATGTTGCTAGTGAGCTCTCCTGCAGAGTTTGCGCATTGGCAGTAAGACAGGTGAGTGTTAGTGGAAAGGATATAGTGTTATTGCCTTGCAGGGATATGTTACAGGCCACCTGGCTCAGCCCACACTGCTGCTCTTTTGCACCTGGTAATAAACCTGTGCAGACAATCTCAAGCCAAGCACCCTGCTCTGCAATACAGCTTTAACATTACTGTTGATAACTCAGTAATACACCCTACAGGCACATGGATAGGAGCCATATCTGAGGAGAGCAAGCATTTAAACCCTCCTTGTGGCTGTTATTACTCCATTAAGCAGGCAGACCCACTCTGGCAGGAAATCAGTGCTCCTGTCAGGAGAAGGCAAACAGAGAAGATGGCAAGATGTATGGATAAGGCACAGGATATGGATTCAGTAGATTTGTGTTCCCATATCACCTCAGGCAGATTGAATTTGTATAATTTGGAGGCAAGAGATTCATGCAGAGTCTCTTCTATTTCCTTTCTTTTCAAAAAGTCCTCAGGCCAATGAAGGGGTCAGGTGGCTGAGCCTTGTTTATGCAGGAATTGTGCAGTACCCAGGCAGGAGAGCTTGGGGACAAGGAATAGCCACAATTACTGGCTGTTACTTGAGTTTGTGAATCTGTTGTTGGGTCATTCCACTTTCCCGTGCCCCAGTGTATACGGGTGCATAGCTCATGGAGGCAAAGAGGGGCCCTCAGCCCCTCTGATCTTCTCCTTGCATGCTGGTGCTTCCCCGCTGTCCTGGCATGTTGTGCTCTCAGCCCTGGCAGGTGGGAAGCGATCCTTGCCCTCCCTGAGCTGGCGAGTGCCTTCACATCGTTTCTTGAGTCAATTTGATAGCTTAGTTGCATAATAGTCTGCTTTTTTCCCATGCCTTTGTATTTGTGCTTGTTTCCTTGGAGCCTATTTCTGTTGGCTACTGATGCCTGCTCTATTGGCTCTTTGATCCCTTTTTCCCTGGGGCACCACACAAGCCTGAGGCATCAACTTTCTGCAAGTGCTGCCCACACGGATTCATCTGCTGACCTCTGAGATGCACCAGCTTGTTGCAAAGAAAACAGCTGCCTACAAAAACCAGAGCACTGTACCTGATATGCACATTTCCCCTCTGCTGGGAAACCCCACTCCTAATCACTTTATGCATCATACCTGCCCAAGGATTTATTACAAAATAGCCAGAGTTAGAGCTGGAGAAAAACATTATCCCGCATTTGAAGAAAGACAAAATTTGAAATCAGAATGATCTTATGTTATACATGAAGCTATGAGCAAAACAGTCTGTGGAGGAAGAAATACCTTTAAAGAGATCGACTTTTACAGCTGGGAAAAAATTGCAAGTCTTTTTAGAGACTGTTGAAATCTGACCTCAGAATCTAAAGGGCAAATTTATGTGTTTCTTTTTTCTGTTTTTAATGAAGATACAAGAGGATGCTAAATAATTTATGTGGGTGGGCTTTTTTTTTCTGGGAGGAGGTAATTACAGGGAGGTTATTATAAACTGCCCTTTCTGGTGTCATTCAACCTTCTGGAGCACATTATGTCTCGATATCTCAACATAAACACCGCTGAGTCAAACCAGAGATTATATTTGGTCCCTGACAAATCTGTCTCATTTTCTAATTTTGTGACATGAGCTAAGCCAATGCAAGGTGGGAAGCAAACATGAGGAATATATAAACAAAATAGGCAATATGAGTCAGATCCAGCATTCAAGTCGCTGGAAACAAGCCACATACTCTCAAGATCATGGCTGTGGGGATCAAAACGTTTTGGTGGGCTCCATGCTGTTGATATGGCTGTATGGCTATGGATATGGTGTAGAAGGGGTCCTTTTCCTGCAGTCTCTGCAGGAATTTTGCACATTTTTCAAGTGAGCAGAAATCTCAGACCAATTGGATGACTGTCAGAAAACTCTCCGGCAGCAGTTAATGCCTAGTGTATGGAAAGAAGAATTACAGCACCTTTTCAGAAATTAATATCTATTTTTTTCTCCTCCCACAAACAAGCAGTCAAAAGCATCACTAGTTGACTCTGTCTCAAGAATGAAGATATCTTTTCTGCAATCATTTGGCTAATATGCTCTGTGAATTTGCTTCTTGTATTTTGGATAAGAGATCCTTCCTTTTTCTCATGTTATTGAGGATATAAGTTCTACTGTTCAGTCCTGAGGTTTTTAAAAGCTTTTAGAGGCTATTTCTTCCTAAGGAGAAGTAATATTATGGGATATTTTAATTAAAAAGATGTAATGACACAGTAAGAACTAAAGCAAGACACCACTCTTGAGTCAAGCTAATGACCAACCATCCCTCTTTTTTATATCTGCAGCAAGTTCCAAAGTCAGGAAACTGAAAGACCACAGACCCCGTGTTCCTGCTGATGAGAGTATCTTTGGCAAATTGATCTCATTTTCTTTGTTTGTTTTTAGAACATGCTACTGGACTTTTCCTAATGAAATTTCCTAAAGATCACCAATGTAAATGAAAATTGTCACCAGTTGGACATTTCCTCTCCTTGTCATTTCTTTTTTCTTAAAAAAAAAAATTAAAAAAGATTTTTTTTTGCCTCGGGGAAAAAAAAAAGTCCTCTCTTGACATGTTACTCTTACAGGAATTACTGAGTAAGAACTTTTTATCTAGAGAACTGGCTGGGTTGGTTAATTGATGCTATTTCTGTAGGCCTGCACACAAAATGTTTGCCATGCTTTCACTTTTTTGAATGAATACAGCTAGAGATGCGTAGGACTTGCTTTAGCAACTGCACATGGATTCAAATCTCATTTAAATCAAGCTGATTTCCGGCTTTTTCTTTTTCTTTCTTTCTTTTTTTTTTTTTTTTTCTTGCCTTGTTCAGCCACTGGTGCCAGTTTTGATCATCCAGCTGCAACTTGTTCAGCAGGGACATTATTTCAGGTATCTTTTTAATAAAACTAATGCATTTTTAATAAATACAATAGTTTTCTATGAATCTATTGTTAATGATTAAAAGCCAAAGCCTGTTATCAAACGAAGGCCACCAAGCTGACTGATCAAAGCATAAAATTGTGGATTGTACAGGAAAAAAACATATTTAAAGGCTTGGAAAGCAGTAACTAGAATGTCCAAACCCCAGTGTGACTATTAAATATGACCCTTGTAATATAAGAGCAAATGCTTTGTCCTTTTGGCTTGTTGAACATGGTACAAAGCAAAAGGCATCTGAACCAGACTCCACTGGCTCTGGCAAAAGTTACCTGTAGCCTCGGGGGCTCACGAAAGCAAATCTCATGCAATGCCAGGAATGGAGAAGCAAAACTGGATAGTGCCTGTCATTTTGTTCACTGTTGTACCTTGTGATGTTAATCTCATGAGAATCATTTCATTGACATAGGAGTGTCCTACTCATCAATATTTACTTTTGAATTTGAGCAGGCACTGAGCCCATGAACAGTTTCATCATAGCTAAGGGTGCCATCTTTTTAAATGACCTTTAATTAGTTTATGACCCTTCCTATATCTCTAAGAATCGAGCTTCTTTCCTAAGAAACTGGCACCAGTGATGACAATTATGATTTCTGTCCTCACTTCTTTTCATTATTTCATATTTTTCCAGTATGTATTCACCTGTTATAGCTTACTGATTTAGTGTTCACTACTGTTTTGGGTCAGCTCTGCCTAACTTTGGTTATTCACCATCATCATCATAATCTATCTTAGGTTAAACTTGAAAGATATAATAAAAGTTGAAACGCGTTTTCTGAAGTCTTCTTTGAAGTCACTGCTGCTATGTTGGACTTATTCCACAGCATAAATTAGAGAGAGAAAAAAAATAAAAAGGCAAAAAGAAAAAGCAGACTTAATTCGACTCCTAAGGTACATAGAGTCTGTAAGCTGAGGAATAAGAATAGCTAATGCAGACACCTCAGACACCTCGCTTTGTCTAGCTTATTCCTCCTAT
>JAVCKT010003321.1:0-18229 GCA_032273925.1 Rhynchotus rufescens | reverse complement strand
TTTTATTTTATTTTATTTTATTTTATTTTATTTTATTTTATTTTATTTTATTTTATTTTATTTTATTTTACTTCATTGTATTTTACTTCATTTTACTTTATTTCATTTTACTTTATTTCATTTTACTTTATTTCATTTTACTTTATCTTGATGACACTTTTGTGTTAAGGATTTAAAGTTTACCAGGGAAGTTGCTTTGCGGAGGGTCCATGGGAATGGACTTTCCATCACCTACAGCACATGGAAGCTGCTGTGAAGATGACATTGCCTGTCCAAGGAACCAGCTTATCTTGACACACGACAATTAGGGCAAATGAGTAATTATTAGGTAACAATTGCTCATGAGGCAATTAAGGCAAATTTACAAATTGCCATTTGTAAATGAGTAACGAGGAGAAATGACTCCTGTTCTGCTGGGATTTCAGGTGAATTTGTGTAGGCATGATGTCAATAATGTGGATGGGTTCTGGCTAAGGGCTGCCTTTGGACACCAGCCCAATGCTTCTGGTGGCACCTGGCTGCAAGATCCCTGCTTTGCTGCTCGCTTGACTAGCGGGGGAACCGGCAGGTCTCCAAGGAGCTATCAACATACTCCAGTGCATCCAAGACGTCTACATTTTCTGAAAAACACAGTTATTCAAAGCTCCTTATAATGCGAGGCAGGGGTCGGCAGGGGGGTTAAGGCACAGATGTTAATTCCTGAAATGTTTTGCCTCTTACCCGAATTGTTAATAACTTCATGTTATTCACCACACGCTGAGCACTGGCTGCAGAAAAGCGACTCGGTGGCCAGCAAGACATAGGCAGCTCTGTGGTTTTAATGGTTTTAATGGTACGGACGGCTTGTGTAGTCAGACTATTTGTCTTCAATGGGAGAGGAAGAAATATCCAAGAAGCTGGAATATGGAAACAGATATGGGATATTAGCCCATAATGCTCTCCTTGGTGCTACAAAGCGAGTCCCTTGGCTTTTCCTTTGGATCACAGTCGTCACCTGTGCAACCCGTGGTCTTTTCATGCAGCAGCTTGCAGAGCTCTGCCTACCCAAGCTACATTTTCTGATTGTGGCCCAGTGAACTTCTACCTAACCAAGCATGCCAAAGAGAAAAAAATACATAGCAAATGGCTTTTTATACATATATAGCCCTGATTTCCCTGTGGGAAGCTGCCTGCAGATCATTACTTTAAGAAGTTCGTTGTACTTACCTGGGCTGTAACTTATACTTGTAAGGCTCACAGAAAATGCACTGCCTTCCCTTGAAAATATGTGTTTGCATTTGATTCATTCAGCGACATTAGCAACAGCTCTTACAGTGAAAATGCGATGAAGGGAAAAAAATAGAAGATTCATCTTCCCAACATACTTCCTTTTTCCATTGGGATATATAAATTGGGTCAACAATGAAAGAATAAAGGTGTGAAAGTGCAAAACAACGAAATTACTTGTAAAGCTGCGTGGCAGGACCTGGAAGGAAAGAGCTCTTCTCTCCTCTGCTACATGACAAAGAAGAAGCTGCCCAAGCTGCTTCGTATTATAATGCAGATAGAGCGAAGGACACATGCGTTTTATTCCCCCTGGGATCCCTGCTTAGCCTTTGTGGTCACCTTCTTGCCGGCCACTTGCATCCCATTTTGCAGAATCCCTTTTTTTGCTCTTCCTGCAAAGCAGCCTAGGACAAAGCAGAACATGGGCCCAATGTTTAGGACATTTCCTATTCTCACTGTGTTTACTCAAAAGCGACCAGAGTGAAACTAAAGGCAGAGCTTTTAAAATGTTGCTCTTAGAGGATGTTATTTACAGTTGGTCTGACAAAATGAATCCAAAGCATAAATCAAACATTGGAGCACAAATCTTGCTAGTTGCCGTGTTAGTAAATCAGCTCACCTAAATAATCCTGAGCTTTTGACAATGATGCAGCCTTCTGGATTGAAAATTCGGCTCCCGCGTGCGAGGCAAGCCTGATCTGCTGACATTTCGGACGATTGAGATCCTATTTCTGATGGTTTGGTTTATACTCCACTATAAACTATTTTGAGTAATACTGAGCTGAATACAAACAGCTGATGTTCAGGGTCTGGAGTCAAACAGTCTGCCTCCGCTGACAGAGTAGGTTAGGGGAAAGTGCCTAATTTGAGCATGTTTTCCAACCCAAAATAACAAGCAAACACAGGAATGCAGGGAGACAAATAACTCAGCACATACAAATAATGTTCCTGGTAACAGTTTTTTTTTTTTTTTTTTTTGCTTTAAGTTTTCCACTTTGGAAGGAGAATCTGAAGTTTTCACTCTGCACCTCCCAGCTTATTCCCAGAATGAAAAATTTGCGCGAGAGAAATTTCCACCCTTTTACTAAGGGTCTGGTATTGCTTGGCAATAAATTGTGTTCTATGCAGCTTAAATTACCGTCCCTCTCAGATCTGACAGCCCTTAATTACTCAAGACATGATCTACTAAAACCTACATCTGGAAACGATGTCACTTTTTGCTTTTGGCATTGGAAAATCTGACTTAATGTTAAATACATACTCCTAGATGCGAAGCTTTGAGAGAAATTAGTAGAGCTGAGACCCCCCCACCACCACTTTAACAGATTACATTTAAAAACAAATTGCACATGCCTTTTATTTAGTAGTTATAATATTTCACCACATTTCAGTGTTCTGTGTTCTCTCCATTTATCCACTGGCTGATTTTGTTTCTCCCACAAATCTGAAGCTTGCTCTTGTGTGATGTGTGTGTCTACAGCTCTACAGTACGGAGCAGTGTGCTCTGGGATGCAGACCCTGCTTTGTCGCTGCTGGATGGTCAAGTCATCCGCTAGACAAGCGAGATGTCTCTTCATCTTCTCAAAGCCTTGTCAGGTTTTATTCTTCAAGTGGTCTTGGGGAAGGAAAAACAGGGATTTCTGTCACTGTTCATTTTGCACGTAGCTGGTGATGTTGGTAGCCTTTGGCTTTAACGTACAGTGAGCTGACTTCAGCAAACCTAAGTTACTCGTTAAGCCAATAATTAATATATGGTATGGATAAAGCCAAATGTATTGTATGGATAAAGCCAGCTCAATGATGTTCATAGCATGTGGAATAAGTTTTTCCAGATCATTTGCATTGATACCAGCTTGAGCTCAGTGGTGTTCCTAGCATGTGGAATAAACTATTCCAAAGCATTTGCATTCCAGGTCATTTTTTTACTAAAATGATAGATGGAGGATATATATTCCTGGCATATTCACCAATGGCATGGCTGGCAGAACTGGAAACAACAGAAGATGCCTTCAAACCCTGCTTAGATTCGTAAGCGAGCCTAAAAAATTTATCAAATATCCTTCTGCCTCACCATAATTAGACTGGCATTTTATAACAGCTCATTATAGTAAATCATCCGTTGCTTTGATTACAATCAGTATATGCCGAGTAAGGTAGAGTCTGTTCAAAAAGGATATCGTTACGGACACACTAGGGCGTGCTTGAGGGCAACTACCACCTGGCATCCTGATTAGACCATCTACTGGTACTGAGAGGTTCAGGCCTAATTGGTCAATAGTATCTGGCCATATGAATGCTGCTGGCATGGAAATGGAAAACAGACAACAGATAAATGAGAACTGGCAAAGCCTGGCACTGGGGTGGTCTGTCCAGCTTTCTGAAACCCAGTGGGCTTTGCCTCTGACCCAGCTTGGGAGAGTACTGCAGAAAGAGAAAGGAAGCAGCTCATTTTTTATCGTAGCAGCAGGAGATTGCCTTTGTCTTGCTGTAATGTGGAGTGCCACATCCCTTACCAAGTTCTTACTGGAATTCCTTTTAGTTTAGGTTTTCAATAGTTCAACAGGAATAGCAGGGCATAGAGCTTTTCTCAGAATCCTCCTTATGGAGAGCCAGTGTTTCTGAAAAGAGCCTGTATATTCATTGAGTTTTTTGTAGCACTGCAAGGAGGGAAGAGTTTCTTGGGAGGAGGAATATGAGTCTTGAAAAACATGAGCATTCACAAGGCCTTTCTAGCGTGATGATAAATGTCTTAGTTGTAATGTAATTGCTCTTTCCCCTCCAATACTCCCTTTTCCATGGAGAGATCCTCCACCTGCCCTAAGTCAAGGTTGGTGGGATGGGATGTATCTCTGAGGTCCATCTTCAACCACTGTGAGGTCCATCAGAAGAGGTACTGCAGAAGAGAGCTAACAGCTCCTCTGCAGCACTGCAGAGATGTGGGGTGGTGCAGAGCAACCCGAGGAAGCCGATCCAACTCAGAAGGGGTCCCAGGGCTATACAAATTGTGCTGGCTCGTCCCCACTCCCCTGGCAGTAACCCAGCCTTGGAAGGTGCAAGCATCGCTTAAAAACGACCTCACTTCCATCTCCAGGTGAGCTTGGTGCTGTATTTCTTGGAGGTGCTGTGCAGCAGGTCCACGTGGACACGTTTTAACCCCCTGGACTCCCACATCAAGCATTATTGTTCAGTGCTCAATGGCCTAGGAAGTTGCTCTTTTTCTTCTCGGAGTTTATTCATCCACTTCTGCATTGCATGTAAACCCCACCAAGGCTAAAGCAGAAGGGACAGCAGTCACACAGCAGGACGCGGCCAAGCAATAAAGTTGTGTGCAGCAATTAAAGCAATTATATTAAAAAGCGGCAGTTTCTACCCCCAGTGAATGGGAGTAAGCAGAGCAGGTATGTTATTTGTAATACTCAAGACCTACTTCATATGAATTCATGTAGACAGTTTTGCTAACAGCAAAGACAAAGGAGGTCAGAAGCTAGACCTAGAGAAAATAATGAGATTGGATTTAAAACCACAAGATTTCTCTTATATATATATATATATATTTATATAAATGTAAAATTTGGGTTTCTACTTATTTTCCTTCAGGGTGTGCTTGGTTCACGTTTTTCAAATTCGATTTTGTAGATGTATTTTAAGCAAAAGCTATGATCTTAATATAAAACCATGTGTTGCCAGGACTGGATTTTAAAGTGAAATCCCACATATTGTAACATGTAAAAAACTGGCACCAGTGTGTCAGAGGCAATATATGATCCCAGTTCCACTGGGCAAAACCTTCTCATTGCACCCTTTAGATACAAGTCAATTGGTGTTCTCATTCCCCAGGAAAATGCTAGACTCAGGTATTTTACTGGCAATTAATCCATTTGAGTGAGGAGATCGAGATGGAAAATGTCCAAGTTTCTCCAATTAACTCTGTCTGTGTTATCTTTGAGCTACTGTTTTATGAACTTCTTTACAAACAGCATGATTCTCAGCAAGATCCGTTTCCTTCACAGCCATTATTGTCCTCTTCTGGATCTTGGGGAAACACTGACGTCGAACCTGTGACTTTGCTCTTGTTTCCACAGCAACAACCTGATGTCATCCTCTGACTTCACTGTAGACTCCAGCAGAAAGCAGGGTTGAGCCATGAGAACATTTATTAAAGGCCGGGTGTCTGAAATAACATCAGAGAGGCGGCTGAGACAAAAATAGGGCTTAATTTGGACGTAAAACTTCTATTTCTTTCCTGGTTTGTTCTGGTGGGATTTTATTTTTAAGGGAAAGAAAAAAAAATAAAAGGTTTAAATCTGCATTTCATTAATCAAACACTCACTGCAAGTTTCCAAACCAGCAGATAGCAAAACCATTCATTGGAAAACATCTGTTAACCTTTTAGTGAAGGGCTGTATTTTCCTGGTTACTCCTGTGGTCGCATCTTAAATACAGGGGGCCAAATCAGTATTTCTATAGTCCCTATAGTATTTCTATAGTCCCCCATTTTAACTAGCATCACTGAAAATATTGCAAATGTCTATAAATCATTTGCTTTCTTTTTTCTTCTGATATCTTTTACTACCAAGTTCTGGAGGCATCCGAGATTTTGCAAGGAAGCCACTGAGATGCCTGGATCTGTGTGCTCGCCCTGCCTTTCAGAGCCTACCGTGTTCTCCCATCAAGACGACTACTTTATATGACTGTAAAAGCTTTTATTTGTCTTCACGGCTTGTGCAGTCTTGCTTTCATTTTCTCTGGTGTTTTTTTTTTTCTAGGGCTGTATCTTGTATTCCCTGATCAACGCAAGGTTAGTGTTTCATCTACAAGGTTAGTGTCTCCGTGTGCTCTTCTCTTTTTATCATTCCCTGCATTTTCCTGATCATCCACATTTGTTGTTTACAGCTCTCAGTAAAAGTTTATTCCTAAATGTGTTTTGTGCACTGGGCTCTCGGAAAGGTACCGCTCATTGCTCAGTTCTATGCTCTGCGATAGTCGATTTTTAGCGGTACAAATTTTTCCAGCAAATTTTTAACGGCTGAATTGGACTTTCCATCTGTGGGATTCTCCTGCTCTTCACTGCTGGCAAGCCCAAGCGCATACGTGAAATCCTCCTGAAGTTAAGTAAGTGTTTGATCCCACTGGTGTCCAATCTGCGCAGCGAGAGCCTGACTCCCCCTTGCTCATAGCTTTGAATCCCCCTTGAATTAAGTGATTGTGCACATGGAAATGAGCAAAATATGGTCCCGATTAAACAGAGAGAGCAGAACGCTGTTTCCTGTCCTCCTGCCAGCCCTTCTGTCCCAGCGAACAGCATTCATGCTTAAAACTGCCTGAGGCATCTGGAAGTCCAGAGATCATTCCAGGGCTAATTGCTGCTGTGGATGGACAGGACTCGCCCCATGCGAATTGATAGATTTCAACTTGAATTAAGTAAGATGATCCACAGGGCGCACTGGCTGTTACGCACGGTCATTTGAGCTTAAACTGAGAAAGAGAAGAGGTGACATTTGGCTGGAGACTGCAGGCACCGGGATTTGTCGTGGATTGCTTGTAGGTGACCATGGGCTGGATCATCACCTAGGCCAGGCAGGTATTGTCTGGGGTCTTCAGATTGTCTTCTTTATTTAGGCACATCTGTAAAACTAGGAATCTGTTGGGAAGCCCATCCTATGGTTAGGATGAGATGTGGGGCTGAGTCTTCTCCTTTAAAAGTTGGGTGGAGAACCCAACCAAATTGGGTGAGTCACTGGAACAGAACCCAAGAGGCTGTTTTTCAATGGTCATTCCTCGTGGCAAAGCTACAGGCATCATAAATGGTAAAGCATTTAGGCATCATAACTACAACCGCCTGGTGTCCCGAGTTTTCCCTGGAGAAGAGGAGGGGAAACAGGCAGAAAACAAACTCTCTGCCCGTGCATCTACTGGATTTCACACTTGGTATCCACACTTACAGAAAGCAAATGTATTGAAGTAGAGAAATGCTGAAGATCACAGCATTTAATGATTGTGATCAGTTTAGAGGTTAAAGAATTCTTAATTGCAGATTGCCCTTTTGCCCAGCCCATTAAAGTGAGCCGCTCTTCCTCACGTCCTCTTTTTGGCTGGAAAAAAAGAAAAAAAAACACAGCCATATAAATTGTAACCCTGGAGGCCCTCAGATATTAAATCCTCTTGTTATTGGCTTATTAATTGTAAGCCACATATCATTAGTGGCTTGCTGCTAAGACTCTTAGCCTCTTGGCTCTGAAGCAATAGCGGAACTTTTGCCATGTAGGTCACAACAGGTGTATGAGCTTTCAGGAGGCCATTTATTTCAACCTTTCGATGGATTTCTCATGCAAACCCACTGATTTCCTGCTTGTTCCCACCACCACAATGCAAACCTTGTTGTCTCTCTTCTTCAGGAGCAAAACACTTCAGTTATAAAGAGGCTTCTGAAGGAAAATGTCATGATGGGCTCACCCAGAACATGGTAGGGCATACAAGTAACCTTTCTGCATCAAACTATTTCCTCATATGACAGCTTATTAACACAGAAGTGCCAAACACAGGCTGGAAAGATGCTCAGGACTTTTAAGAATGGTCCCTCCAAAGTATAGCCATAGGCACATGCAAGTCATACATAGATTCTGTGCAAACAATCTGACCCAGCAAGGGGAATGTTTTTTCAATTAGAATGGGCTCAAAGTTTAGCTTCTGGGCAGTTCATTTTTGATTTACTCTGAATCTACAGACAAATTGATCTGTGAATAGCCATTGCTTTCAAAGAGGGATTTGATTTGAGAAATTATGGCCTAGATTCATCATACTGATGACAGATAGATTTTCATACTTTGGGTTTTATTAATAGCATGTCCTTTGCTTGTTAACATTCAAAGAAGATCAATCACAAGGTGCTCTATCGCTATTGAGTTTCTCTGGAAAAAGGACACCATATGTGGAGACAGGAGTATAGTTCAGCACGTATCCAGCTCACCCAAACACTGCCTTTGCTAGAAGGGAACAAATGGAAATGGACCCAAGTTTCAACCCTTAGAGGATTTTTGTTGATCTCTTGGAAAACACCACATGGGCAGAGGTGTCTTACTGCAAGATTTTTTTTTTTTTTTTTTTTTGTAATGCCTTGATTAATTCCCACTCCCAAACGAGGAAAGAAAACGCAAAACTTCATGCAAAGCTGTGCAGGGAATATACATTTATCAAGCGCTCCCAGTGACCAATCCTGTGTTCAGGTTACTGACTCCTGGTGCTTTTTCTCCAACTACAGACTTATCCAAACAAGCTCTCAGTTCTTGCAGGCCTCGGATCCTAGTCATTCTCTGGAAAAATCAGCTGCCACTTCTTCAAGCATGCATCATTTAACTCCTTGAACCTGTGCCATAGTGCTTTATGGGAAAGCCATAAAACATTTAAGTAACCCTTTCATACAGCCCACGCTCTGCACTCTCTTTTCAACATTTTCTCACTCCATGTCGTAGTTTTAAAAGTCTCATTCACTATTAAGTTAGCTGATTGGATAAGCCCCGTGGAAGTCTGTCGTGATAGAAAGGAGAGACAAACGCTTCAGTGCTGCAACACACAACTACCCAGGATTTTTTAATTCTCTTCATTTTGGGTGAAATTATCATAAGAAGCCAGAGCTTTGCTCTGATGACCCAGTCAGTCCTGTTCTGGGGAGCTTGCAAAGAGCCAAAATGGTTATTTTGCTGTGTGCCAGCCGCTTCGGAGCAGGTCTCCAGCTCGTTGGCTTCAACCTGCAGCCAAATCGTGAGTGCACAGAAGGCACAGGACACCGGGAGGATGGCACAACAAGTGCAGGAGCTCCACGAGCGTGTTGTCCTGGCTTTAGCATTAGCGAGTTTCCTAGCAACAGAAATGCTTCAGATAATCACAGCCCTCATTTAGGAAGGCTGGAGTATTTAGCTGTCCGAAGGACACTTAAAATAGACTACATTTTTATTTATTTATTTATTTGGTGGGAGATGGAAGAGGATGTGTCAAAGACTGGGCTAGTTTATCTGAGTAAGGTCCTCCTGTTTGCCATCAGTTGCCCCTTTGG
This sequence comes from Rhynchotus rufescens, assembly GCA_032273925.1. Taxonomy (NCBI): domain Eukaryota; kingdom Metazoa; phylum Chordata; class Aves; order Tinamiformes; family Tinamidae; genus Rhynchotus; species Rhynchotus rufescens. The sequence goes on along the minus strand of JAVCKT010003321.1, from coordinate 8,913 downwards.
CCTTTCTGAGAAACAAAAAGCCAACATTTGTTTCTACCACACTATTTGTTTCAACTGAGGTCGGTGTTTTCTCCCTGCCCATTGATCCCAGCAGAACCAAATAATTGCTTTCCCTTGCTTTCTATGGGAATTGCATGCATAATTCTGAAGGCAAAGCTAGGACCGAGAAAATAACTCGGCACATGGGGAAAATGGGAGTTCACAATAGGTATTTTGTGCACGACAGGAAGCATAAAGCCATTCCTTAAGAGTTTTGCTGTATCTCAAAATTTATGCTGAAGTAAATGTTTTTGCATCGTATACCCTTCACAAAGAGACTGGAGCTGCCTGAGCCAGTGCTATGAAAAAAAAAAAAAAGGGGGGGGGAAGTACAATCATTTTTCCAAAGACATTAGGCTGTCAATTCTAGAGCAGCCCTTACAGAAAATATAAATGCGTTTGAGCTCCATCAGAGAGTTGACTTTGCTAAAAGCAAGTCCCAGGCTTCTTGGATAAGCTGCCTTGATGGGATTTCGTTGTGGGAAGGATGAAAGGCATGTGCAAATGAACGTCTGACTTTGTGAGCCTAACAGCAGTCGGTTCCCAGATCCGGTCCAAGAGTTACTTATGAGTTTAACAGAGGTCAGACTAAGTGTCCTACGTCTCCCCTGTGCCTTAAAACCTGTGAAGTCTTGTAATGGAGGTGGGAAACCCGTCTGACTTCTTTGGATGGGACATTTAAGCTACCCAGGTAGCTACCCAGCCTGAGGATCACGAGGACCCTTTGTGGGTCTCTTGGGGAGCAGGTCTCAGCAAGCAGGGACTGAGCCATATCTGCAGATCCTGGGCTCCAAGACGAACTTCCAGAGGGTGAGTTTGGAAGGAAACATGGTTTTCTAGCATCGACATCACACGTGGAGCATGAGAAGTCACCGTCGATGGGATCAATGGCATCACTGTCAAAGGCTGGAACGCGGCCTCTAGTAAGATAAATTGAACCGACTGCAAGGGAGTTTTCTGGAAAGAGTTCTGCCCACCAGAAGTGATTGTCCGTTAAGCAGGTTAATTTTTTAAAAAATTGAGTTTTTAATGAGTTTAGACGTACTACGTTTTGATAGGTAGCTTTCCTGTGCTGGAAAATACTAGTCAGTCCTTTCCAATGGTAAACCCTGATCATTTTACAAAGGCCAGGAAAAGCACAGAACATAATACTGGCAATTATTTTACAAAGGCCTGATTGAAAACACTAGGTCAGAGTTTTCAAAGGCCTCCAACACAAACGTAACTCTTTCCCCGTCGAAAAATCAGCAGTGAGGCTTTCTATTGAATTTGGTGGGCTCAGAGTTGGACCCATAATGACTGTTTTCAAAAACTCGGTGCAGGAATCTCTATTTTCTTTTCTCTACAGGAAGGAAAAACTAAAATAAAAATCCAACAGGACACCAGTTGCACTTCTATCTATTGAAAAGTTACTTTAATATTTTCTTTAATATAATAAGCATGCCCCTAGCAAGGGATAAGTTTTAAACTAGGACTGCTGCCTAAATTTCAGTTTCACTAAAATTCCCCAAACTACTGTTTATGAAATGACATGCATTATATTTTAAATTGCTTTATTCTTAGCTTTACTTTTCACTAAACATTGCATGTATTATTCATACCTCTCTTTGTAAATGCATCTGCGTAGCTGCATTGCATGTATTTATTATTGCATGGATTTCTTTTCAGCGACTGGCCTCAGAAAGAGGTGAGGCAACTATATACCGCCTCATTAGTCTGATCTATATCTAGCAGCCAAAAAAATGCCATAGCAAAGGCTTTCTTTGACTAGAGCCGTGTGCTTAAAGCCTATGGAGTGCTCAGGAAGGCACTGAAAATGCAGATTATTAGTGCTCGCTTAGGGACTTTCTCCCGATGTCAATCTCACCAAACACAGCTCTGTGGATGCGTTGCAGGGCTCGGGATGTGTTGAACATGACACTTTAGATTACTTCACAAGTTCGCACCTGGCTGTTAGCCAAATGATACCTTGGTTGAGCTGTTGGTGGAAAATACTCAATTAGACACACAAGCATCTGTACGGAACGTCTGCCGTACATCACTATTAGGAAAAAAATGTAAGCTAAAAATATCTATATACCTTCCTAGAAGAAAAATAATTTCACACATGGGAACTTGGAGACGGCTGATTTGCCCCGTAATGAGGAAGGGCTGGGTTACCGCAGCAACCTGCCATGCGATACCGGCTTTAACAGTACATACGAGCTCTGAAAGCTGCACTTTCAGAACAGGAGAAGTGACAAACCCCCTCTCTTGCAGCAGACCAAGAGTGGGGCACTCAAGTCTGCTGCAGAGGGATCCTTTGCCCCCAAGCCTGTGAGATGTGGAGGTAGAAAAAGTCTCACCCTGCTCCTAATCCCTGCAACGAGGCTGAGTTTTTGCTAAAACGCACAGGGGTGGAGCGATTCACCCTCCTTCCTGTAAACAGAGAAGCCTTTGGTAGTCTGCAAATGCTTTATCAAGCGTCTTCGGAATTCAAAATTACGTCAGCACGTGATTCATTCAGAAAGGCGAGGGAAAGCTGGTAATAGAAATACATGACTGCTTCTCTGCTAAATCACCGTGACCTTTATGAACTTTTTTTTTTTTTTATCACATTTATTATATGGGAACAAGTAGGCAGTGGAATCTCTTCTCATATCTTATTTTGAAAGACAAAATGCTTCTTAATGGAAGTGAAGATTAGGTATAACAGCAACCTTCAAACATTACAAATCATAGGTCAGCTTTCCTTTGCCTCTCCAGATCCAAGATTGACTTAAAGATCACAGGAGTTTTTTTTAATGCATATTACATTCTTCTTTGTTCCTCTATTTCAAGGAGTGAACCATCTACTGAAAGCTTCTTGGTAGAGACAAGGAGCTGCCTTATGTATCAGCAGCTTACACTGCAGACTCCCTCTTGTAGAGGAAAGTGGAAGAAAGGAAAATGGAAAACGAGGAAAGAAAATGAAGAAAGAGGAAGGATGCTGGTACTTCCAGGATGATAAAGCCAATGGCTCCTCCAACATTTTTGGCATCACCCATCTCTAGTAGGAGTCAGGTTGCCATAGTCAGGCCTGGGCCTTCACAATCAGATCAGAAGGCCTCAGGTTAGCTGCTTCTTGCCAATGTGGTGCCAAAATTTTAGCAAGTTTACCCTTTCACGCATGCAAACCAACAAATAACAGCAAGAGGAACACCTGATGTAATGGCAGAGGTTGCCTGGATGGGAGACAGGATGCTGTTGGTACCTAGTCAGAGCTGACCCTGAACTACTGCTGGGACCAAGGTGGAAATTGTGGCTTTCCAATGGTCACACAGAGCAGTACAGGACAGTGGAAGACTTATCTGTGCACTGACATGGCAGTCAAAACACTATTCTGTTCTACTTTTGGCCTGCAATGCATAGCATGTCTTTTTCCTCAGCTCCCTTAAATGTTTTGGGTGGATGACTTCAGAGACATCTGAGTGCATTTTAATTCCAGATTCTACCCCTGAACTAAACATTTCCCTCAAAAGCTGGAAAGATCTTTGTTTGATTGAAAGGAGCCATAACAAAGATACAAGATCCCTTAATTTGCAATACTAAAAGTGTCAAGTCTGATTTAACTTGTCTCCTTGACTACAAACAGGCCTCAGCAGTTTTTTTTATTTTGTTTTGTTTGGGGTTTTTTTTGACCAAATACCTTGATCTGAGTGGTCATACTCGCTGTCTTCATTCCCCAGCCAGGGTGACTGGGGACAGAAGAAGCCAAAGCAGCAAGTGCTTAACAGTGCCTTGAACTCACACTGTTTCCACCCATAGCAAAACTTCCTAGCAGCTTTGCCAAAGTTCTGCAGGCCCGAGCAGAAAACGTGGGTACACCTGGGAATATGCAAGTATAATATTAAGTGTCTGAATTGTAGATTATTGAAATAATTAACTCAACCAGCTACTTGGTGATCTACCTTGAATGATTAAATCTCTGGAGATGCATGCTGAATCAGATTTGAAATGACAGATATGCCTAATTATAATAATTGCAAGCAGAGCACATATGAAGCATTTTATCACAGACTTTTGTGAACTATTAAATGTCTGGGTTAAGTGATAAACTAGTTAATCTGCTGAAGAAGGCTTTGGCAAAGTTGTGCAAATGAAACGAGCCTGGAAGGGTTTTATGGTTTGAAGACTGTGGCTCTGCTGAGGAGGGAATTGGTGTGATTTTTTGCATATAGTGCCAAAGCAAAGTTCAAAGCAAGAAAGCAGAAAAATGTTCCCCACACACTCATGTGCGCCAGCTCATATTGCCTGTAGTGATATTCCCAGCTTCTGATACCTGACTGTTCTGGACATCTGCATGAGAAACATTTTGCTTATGAGAATGTTTGCCAAGACAAGATATATGAAATTACACCTGCTATTAGCATGCCACTCTTCAGAGATCTAAGCACTTAAGTAGAGAAACTGTAGTTCATCTGGGGTTGGCTGCTGTCAGAATTGTTTGCAATTATGGTACCATCTCCAAGGATCTTCATCAAAATACATTGCTACAATCCATGTGCCCAGCCCAATAGGTCCTCTCAGAAATCCCAGCAATCTCATGAACTTGGCAGTGAAAGAGCAGAAAATGGCACTATGTGTCAGAAGATAAGCACCACAACACAGGTTTTGATTCACCACAAAAAGCCTGCCAGCTATTTGCAATAGATGCATATTTCCATCAGGGGTATGTTGAGGATGCTCAATTCTTTCCTTCAAGCCACAAATTAGGACAGTCAGCTAGAAGGCCAGGGAGGAGATACTAATATTTTCACAAGTATTGAGCACAGAATTATTCTATCATGCAGCATGCCTCCCTTTTATCCATATTCAGCTTATTTAGCCAAATTTAGCAAGCTTGTATATTGATATTCTCAAATTAGAATGGTAGAAATGGAGGCAACCTGGAATGCAAGAGAGGCAGTAAGGGATTCATGCTCTTAACCTTGTGATTCTTGATATTTATAATGTGGATAATAAATTGACTAATTATATTCCAGTATAGATTGCCAACATCTGCAAAATTAATCAGTTTGAAATTAGAGTGTTCCACTTAATATTGTGCCCATTGCTTTTTATTCTTTTTGCAGTCTTAAAGTTTATATATTTAAAGATTATTTTAACACATTTCATTAACCTCTCAAAAGAAAACTCACCTGCTTTCATTTTCTGGAAAGGAATGGGTACTTTCTACATCAGTTATACAATAATGGATCAAACTGCATTTCCCACGTAGGCAAATAAATAGCAGGCAGAACTAGTATGAAATTAGAGAAATAATCTAGGGTTCTGAAAGCCCAACAGTATGCCTATGGGAGGGGAAAAATGCACAAAAGAAGTAGCTTTCAAGGTATTTCAAGGTACTTATATGTTCGATAAGATGCTTATGTGGGTCTTATGGGGTAGAGAGACAAACAGTGCCTCCCCAGATGATTATAATTCAACTGCAGCTACAAAAGCAGCTGCAAAAGGTGGGCAGATAGTGATAAACATGGAGCTACTAGAGCAGCCACCTCAGCCAGCCCTGAATTGCAGTATGAGCTGGGAAGAAGTCAGGGGAGAAAAGGAACAGAGAGAAAATCAGAGCAATGAACACCTCCATGTATGAGCAAATACTGCTCAGTAAACTCCTATAAAAGCGTATTGTGAACAAGCTTGACTGCGGGCACTGATCATCCGTTTTTTCCTTAGCAAATTGGACTGCTGCACTTTAATCCTGTCTTCAAGTGTCTTAAGATGTTTAACTCCAACTCTAGCACGTTTGATTTTCATTTGTGACAGTCTTAAAATTTTATTACATCTTCATTGCAAGATGAAGACAGTAGCAGTGAAGAGAAAAAAAGAATAAAGGGAGAAGGGGAATTTAGGAAGCAGGAGTTTCTATTTTGAAATCATGAAGTATGAGGTTTTTGGGCACACGGGAAAGGAGCAGTACGAACGATGGGCTCTCCCATGTGCACCAGGGGCATGGGGCAAGGGAATTAAGGACAAGATTGCTTTGGGCACATAAAACAGTTTTTTTTTTAAGACCAAGAATCTAACAGATAAAGGACATAAGAAATGTGCCACGTGTTGGTCCATCTCAGTGGAAAATTCCTCTTGTGCCTTCCAATTGTTACTTTTTTTTATTCTTTATGAATTATGAACAATTCTCCAAAACAAAGTGTAAGCCTTTACTTTAGAAAACACTGAAATAATTTGATATTGCAGCCTACATTTTTTCCCCCTCAAAGAAATCTGTCAGCTTCAGCCCAAAAATTCATGAATGCTTTTCCCATGAAACCACATTTTGTTGAATTTACTATTTGCTGAAAAGAATTTCCCCAGCTGTATTTTCAGACTTGGGCAAGAAAGCATACGTACTTGAAGTCTCACTGCACATTTGCTGAATTGATGTCTTAAACATCACTAGAGCAGTGCACTGGCAGCAAGTTTCAGACATCCTTGACATTGTGATGTGATCCAGACCACGTTCCTCGTTATAATGAAAATTTCTAGGGTTAACAAATAGAGATCAGAAATATACCGAGCTAAATTTGTAGTTTTCAGCCATCTTTGAGCTTTTAAACAGTCCATAGATTCCCTAACAGCTGCAATATATGGAATCACTCAGCAAGACAGCACAAAATTCTGCACTCCAGCTTGGCCAGCTAGGCTAGTCACATTTATATTTAAGTCACGTTTAAATCAAGCATATAGGTACAACTGGAGTGGAGTCCCAGTCTTTCTCTTCCAGTATGTATTATACTCTAACATGAATGAGGAGAGTTCAATATTTGCCTTCCCAGCTTTAGGAAGAATGTGATCAGGCTCTTGCAGGTTATACAGACTGTTGAGGTATCTGCAAATACAGAGCTAACAAACCTCAGCAGACGGGATTCTTAAAGCCTGACCCTCCGCTGGAGTGAGCTGGAGTAGGGAGACTGAAAAGAAGCACTTCAGAGAATCCCACATCTCCCTTTCTACCATTAGAATAAGATCAAATTATCTCCCTATTGTTTGACTTAAAAACCTAGGAATTTGCAAAATGTAGTGGGTGCTGTCACACGGTATTCTGAACATTCTTTTTTTCTATGAGCTAAAAAGCCCTTTGTTTGGGCTTCACTTGCGTGCTCTAAGATAATGTCAGAACCTGCTAATTGTTTCAGAACCCATTCTTATTCTTCCATTACCCCAGACAAATGTCTTTATTTTAAAATGCCAAAATGGATAAAGTCATATACACTTGATTTCTGTTAATATGCTATACCTGCATTTTATCTGCTAATTACAGCAAATAGAAAATCTAGACAAGCATGAATACAATAAAATAATGTCTTCTAACAGTAACTAATTAAGCCATAAAACAAGGCATGTGCTATTTATGGGATAATGTTCATAGCACTTGAACACATCAAGCAATAAGCTGTGTTTGTAATTGATTAAATGTCAGAATGAATCTGAAGCACTTGATAATTGCTCAAAAATCATTTCCTGCAGGTATACTAATAAAATGAAGGGAGAGAAATTCATGGTGAGTACAGGCATGGATGGAAGCATCCTGAACACATAAGGTGAAGCAAAGGCTTGATCCAGAGCCCATGGCGTCTCAACGAGCAGCAGATAGAGTCAAGCATCAGTTCAGCAAGTGACATTGTGTGCACCCTGAGCAGCTAAAAGCTATTATGCATATAACATCAGTATACCAAGACCTGTAGGATATTCATATATATATATATATATACACGCTCTTAAGCACCATTATTCACTGTAAGAGGTCACACATGCGAGGAAGACATTTCATTTACTTTTATCGGTGCATCTATAAACAGTACTTCTTGATGATTAATACACTCTCTGTCCTTCCCAGGGTCATGGGGAAGAGAACTCAAGTTTCAGTGGGTAATATTAACAGAAACATTGTTTGGTGAAATGTGTAAACTGCTTGATCCCATTGGCCTGTATTTTCTGGACTCAGTCTTATTTGCTCTCACACTTAAAAATCTGGACCCTGTTGCATTGCTGCTAAGCTTCAGACTCGTTTTAGAGGATATGTTAGGCATTTTCTGGCCCACAAATGGCTGTAATCCCTCTCCTGTTGTCATGTAGCTCTATAAAGTGTCTTGAAATGGGAGAAATCTGGCTAACAACATCTCAATGCCATGTAATTATCAGAATGTAACTACCCACGCTGATTACCAGTCAAATTAAACAGAGAGTTTAAAGATGGATTTGTGTATGTATGTGTGGGTGGTGCCAGTGGCTCATCTCTGCCTGGACTCTTCAGCAGTAGGAAGCACAGGTACTACATTTCTACTAGTAGGAACACCGAGAATTCTTCAGTAGATCATGATAAAAAAGTGGGCCTCAATCCAAACTCTTTTAAGAGGAAAGGGAAAAAAAAATGTTTTTTCCTAACTTGGCTTTCGTCCTTGTTTAACGTCAAGGGGAGCTAGTGCTGCTGGAGGCTCCATACAGAAAGTTACTGCATTTGTGCAACTTGCTATGCCTCCCTTCTGTTGCCTCTTGGCCAAGCAATGGTGGATTTCTGGGCTTGTGGCAGATCAATATATATTTCTGGAGAGAAAAGGAGGTCAGAGAGCCCAGCCTGGTGCTTCTGCTCATGCAGAGGGCAGATGTTCTGACAACTGGATGGAAGAGAACAACAGGAGGTACGGTCACAAAGTCAGGAGGAGCTAAAAGCAACGACTTACCATTCAGACCTTGAAGGATCTCCAGCTGTTCAGTGGGCTAGTATTGCACTCAAGCCACTTCTGATCCCTTCTATTTTTTGTAGCTGAACTCCCCACAAATACATCACAGAATCACAGAATATTCAAGGTTGGAAGGGACCTCTAGAGATCATCTAGTCCAACCTTCCTGCTCAAGCAG
>JAVCKT010003319.1:8638-22535 GCA_032273925.1 Rhynchotus rufescens | reverse complement strand
GGGGGAGCGGCGCGTGGCCGCGGGCAGCACCGCGCGCGCCCGCGCTCCGCGTGCCCGCGCGCCGTGCCCGCGCACGGGAGGGCCCTGCGGGCCGGGAAAGGAGCCTCCCCGCGGGCCCCGGATCCCGCCCGCGGCTCGGGGCAGAGCGGCCGCGACCCGCAGCGCGTCGCATCCGTCGCCGCGTCCTGCGCCCGGCTCATCCCTGGGCACTGCGGACCCCCGCGCAGGGCACGCGTGCAGCGAGGCCCCCGCTACCGCAACGGGTGCCACGGGGGTGAACCCGGGACAAACGCGCACGGGTGCAGCGCGATGCACGTTCCTCTCTCGCGGCCCGACACGGGGCTGCTCAACGCGCCGGGCTGCAGCTGCACACGGGGCCTCGGGAGCGGCCACGTCCAGCGAGAGCCGCGCGGGAAGGCGCGCCGAGGGAGGCGGGGAGGCCGTGCCCCAAACGACATCCAGATGGGAAAAGCCTCTAAATACGAACATCAAAAGCCAAGGGGACGGCCGCGGAGAAAGGGCTCTCTGCATCGGAACCAGCGCTGGCGGCCAGAAAGCGCAGGGCTCTGCGGTGCAGATGCGCTGCCCTCGGCCGGGGGTCCCACCTGGGATGGCCGTGTCACCATGTGGGAGGTGTCACCATGTGGGAGGTGTCACCATGCACGAGGTGTCACCGTGCGGGAGGTGTCACCATGCGGGAGGTGTTTCCCAATGAACACAAGTTTTCATCCTAGCGATGCAAATCTGGAAGGGCCGCTATGGAGAAGCCTCCGTATCAGCACGTCGTTATTTAGACTGAGTCTCCAGAAACAGGAGCTGCTCCTTAGGAGAATCAATATCACTCAGGGATGGCTCTTAAACCTTGCCGGTCTCATCAAGCAAGTAAATGAATAGGCGCATTTCACAGCTTTGGTGTCTGCTGCAGGAAAGCTACAACTGGAGTGAAATCCCGGAGAGGGAATGCGGTGACCCTCGGGGCAGCCTCATGGCATGGAAGCGGCTCCAGGTGGCTCCATTGCCCACGGGCAGCGAGTCCCGGTGAGGGCACAGCAGCCTCAGCCCAAAGGATGCTTGTCCTAAGCAGAAAGCTGCCCCAAGGCGGGATGTGTCAGACAAAACAGCTCCTTAAGCCAAGCACAGGCCCTTCCCAGCGCCCCTCGGCTCCTCCTGGGAGCTGAAAGGCTGCCAGCAGCTCGGGAGACCAGGACCCGCAATAGGAGGGGAGGCTCTTCATGGAGCAGAGCACTAAGACGTCAGGGGAAGGCACAGGGTTTGCAGCAGGGAGGGCGGAAGGGCTCAGGAAGAGTGTGGCTGAAGCCCGAGCAGAGCCTTGTTGGGTCTGCTAGTGAACGTGGCTGCAGGGCGGGAGCCGCGCTGGCTCACAGGGCCGGAAAACGGCCACGGGGCGACCCCAGGATTTGCAGCAGAACTGTTGAAGGACTCCAGGATTCGCTTCAGTAGCAGCTGGGCTGGGAGGGCACATGCAGCCTGGCACCAAATGGGGCAGCAAGGCCCAGCACGGCCCAGCACAGCCCAGCACGGTGTGACCGGCTGCACTGGGTCCGCCGCGTTGCTGCCACTCCCGAGCGTGATCGCTCCTGCTGCTCCACTCGCCGGCCCCGAGGCGCCCGCGCCGCCCGCGGCCCTACACCCAGACCCTGGAGCAGCTCGAGAGCTCGAGTCCGACACCGATTTTCACTTGCTGAACAGAGAAGGGAGAGAAAGCCTGAAAGCCTAAACAAAGGAATGTTTTTTTCCACTGCGCTTTCAAACGCGGGGGAGCCCAGCAGAATACAGTTAGAGACGGCCCTTCGCCCGGGGGCATCCCGGGCTATGGCTCCAATTAAAGAGAACAAGGATGCAGGAGGTGGTACCTCCAGTCTGATTGCTCCCGCCTGGGGCAGCTCGGCCTCATGAATAAACACTGTTGACTCTAACTCTCAACAAAACAATTACACGTTTGTTTTTAGAATACATTTTCTTAAGCCTCTCCACTTGCAATTTTTGCTACTAGAAACTAGCCAGGACAAGAGTAAAATACCTCTGTGATTCTCTAAACATCCCCGTAATTGCGGCACTTCGCTCGTGAGCGCGCACGCGAACAGCAGCAGCCGGTCCCGAGCGATGTGCACAAAGGCTCCTTTGCAGTCACCTTCCAGGATGAGACGCAGAATATTTACAGCTCGTTGTTATTAGGAGAACTCGGGAGCACCCTGCACCTGCATCCCAGGGCCGGCATCCCTATGGACTGGGTGCAGGAGGAGGTCCCAGAGCCCCTTTCTGGTTTAAAACCCAGGGAAGCGCAACAGGCAGCGGCTGAATCCAAGGGAAAGCGAGCGCCCAACCTGCTCCCAGCTCAAGTAGCCAGCACGAAACCCAAAGCTCTTACAGCAGCAGTAGAAAATAGCCCTGTCTTGCCCTTATGGCCTCATTTTTCAAGTAAAGACAAATGCAGAAGTAAACCAGAACTTTGCTTTCCCTCTGAGGATAATGGTGGAAGCAGGAGAATGGTTTTCTCAGCTTTCTAAGGATTTTTTTTTCCCAGAAAAAGCAACTTATTGCTACAAGGCTGCACAGTCAAGTACCACCCATTATTTCAAGATGTCAAGACCTAAGCTGCAGTTCCTGTTTTAACAGCCATCTACCAGTCTAAGGAATCTGAATCTGTGTTTCAGTATGAGGGCAGCTGCTCAAAAAGTAGGCAAAAAAAACAAACCCTCTCCAGAAGAAGAGGATACGTGGAAAAGAGACTGCACAAGTGGCAGGACCTATCTGAAAGTCTCAGAAAGATCAGCATGACACAAAATCAATATAGGTTTGGTAAAACCTAACATTACTGACTGCTGCATATGCCTGGCTAAGGCCTGTGTTTTTCTAGGTATGGGATGCATCTAGCCTATGTATTTGGATGGACGTAATTGGTTTTTTCAACTAGGTGGCTGAAATGAACAAAGCAGCCACCCAACAAATTCTTAACATATTTAGGAAAAACTAAATGTTTAATTTCATTTGTCAAAGTTGGAAAGAAAAAGCATTCAAAGCCAAAGCATGATTCTCCAAGCCCCAAATAAACATTTTGAGCAGTTTTAGGACAGACTTTTATTTGGGGAAAAGGGTCCTTGTTTTAGAGGTGCTTGTTTTATTTCCGAAAATGTAAGGACGCTCCAAAAGGAAAAGCTGGTTTCAATGAAATGATCTGAATACTTGAAGATGTGCTCTTTTGTTTTCATGAATCCCACATCCATATACAAAAATGTCAACCAGCTCCCGGAGTGGGAGCCCCCAGGATTCTTGCAGCACTAACTTGCACAGATGCAGCTTTGAGTTACCCACAGAACTCTCTGCTGTCTTGCTGTGTGCAGGTAAGTGCACTAAAGAGACCTTTGAAAGAGAGGGCGGGCTCTAAATATCATCTCAAATATCAATATTAATATTTCAGTATTTGGAATATCAATTCACAAAGCAATTTGTTAAATTTAAGTTTTAGATTCAAGTTTAGAGGCAGTGGTATCTGGCCTGCTGATATCCCTTCACGACCTCTTGTGGGATACAATGCACTCAGAGCTGGGGAAGTATCACCCCGGTGCAAAGCGAGGAAGCAGAAAACTACAGACCTCAGCATCCTACTGCTTAATGAGACCCGAAATGGGGCAAAAAGAGAAAGTGGGGTATGAAGGGGCTGAGAGAAAAAAAAAAAGAAAAGGGAGTGTAAAATTTATCTGAAAATGAGGTAGAGAAGGAAACACTTCCTTCCGTTGCTACTTCCTTTTCCTTTGCTCAACAAACTACATTGCAAAACTACAAGTATCTCAGCACCTTCACAGTGATAACTGATTTTTGAACAGAGTTGATATGTTTGCTCCTGTCTGCCCTGAAGAAATAACTGAGCTCGGAGGTGGGAATCAGACACATTAACAACATTGCTCATTAGATGCAATAATAATGGGAGTGATGTCTGTTTCCTCTCTCTACAGCCTGTTGGTGGATCCGGAGACATAACTGTTAGGAACAGGGATAAGGCAGAGCACCAGATTCGCCCTGGCTCTGCAGCCCGGGGTGACAGAGTGGCCTGCTAAATAAGTGGTAGTCAGTGAGTGAGCGAGCTGGAGTGGCACCTTGTCTGACTGATCACAGCCTCATCTGTGGCACTGCATCTGCCAGTTCAGCCCACTCCCCCCACGAGTGAGCACTCCACCTGCGAGTGAGCACTCCACCTGAGTGTGAGTGAGCACACAAGCACCACCCATTATTTCAAGATGCCAAGACCTAAGCTGCAGTTTCTCTCCTTAGCACAATGTTTCGGTTGACAAGTTCACTTTTTCCCTTAGAAATGCCTCCTCACCGGATCCTTCTCCTTCGCCCTGGCGAGATGAGGAAACGGGGCCAGGAGCGCGAGGGGCAGCGGGCGCCGTGGGGCCCACGGAGCAGCCGCCCACGCGCGGAGTCTCAACACGAGCCACGTTGCCTGCCCCTATATGTTATTTATATGTGATGTTAAGCAACAAGGTGCAAATGAGCTGGAGGAGAAAATATCAGACGTGGCAAGATGTTCCGCTGCCGCACTACACAGCACGACAGAGATAAGTGACTCTCCGTATGGGGCCCTGCATCCTAGGAGTGTTTATACTCGCTTGGATAATTGGGACCCCAGCCAGCTCATCCTAAAATATACAGCATGAGCGTGGTTAGGCATTGCATCTGCAACGTATACAACTTGAGATGTCAAAGCAGCTTTGTTTGAAGTCAACAGCAATAAAAACTGCATTTGTATGAGAGCTTAGCATGTGGGAATACATATTGCTAAACCGAAATGTTAGCACATGGCCCTCCTCGCTCTCCTGCTGCCAAAAGAATGCCTTTCAAAATCAAAATGAGCATGCCAATAATCTGTAGGGTATTTAAAAGCTGAGAGAGATTCATGGCAATCTCCCAGCATGGGAGAAAACTCTTCGGGGACAAATTCACCTTTGGTAGAAACTGGTGTCATTCCTTTTGCTTTGCAAGTTTGGGGCCACACAGACTCCAAACTATGTCTTTCATATATATGGAATATGTATATGTCTTTCATATACATGGAAACATTATGCATTAAAGAATCTCCAAAAGAGGTTTTCTGTTTCATTTTGCAAAATCTTAAATACCGGTTGCCTGGTGACTTATATAATTAAAAGAAACCAGAATTTCAAATGTGCACAAATCTATCTTTCTAAGTAGCTATCTTGGCATTATTTTAGTAAGCCCCACAAAAATCGTATTAGAAGTGTGTTAAGGTTATGGGTTTTCTGTGAAGCCTCTTCCTGGATATTAAACTTTAAACAAATATTATGATTATATTCAGAGGGCTTGAATGGGCTGATGATTTTGAAAGTGCTACTTTGGCATCATTGTGCAGCTACATTCTTTTATGTATGTTTTTGTTAAAACACAAAGAAACTCTATTTATGAAAAGTCAGTCTTAAATCTATAGTTTGTGAAGCCATAATTTGTGGTTGTAATTGTGGTTAATTTAACAAAGAAAGCCTTTTGCTTCACAATGCACCATACTTACTATTTTTCATAAACTATCAGAGCAAAAAAGAACCCCTTCAACATGTCAGATAGATGATAATCCAGCAATGTTGCAATTTTCCAACTCCTGTTTTGTGGTATACCGTATTATACACACAGGAATGCTACATCATTTATTCTGGAGCACAGCCCTGTAATTATTGCTGGCAAACTACTAATTACACACCGCCATCAAATCTAACAATTTTCCCAATAAAAAAAAATAACTACTTTCGTGTGGAATAGAGCAACCAGGACTATGAGTACAGGCATGTTTTTATTTTAGCATGCGTGCGGACGCTATTGATCCCCACTCATTTACACTTCACCTGAGACGTCCCCTGAGCACGGAACCACGCAGTGTTTTACGACATGGTAGGACACCCTTTTATCACCGGTTCTGAACTGTGACTGCTGCTTCTGAACGGGACCTTCCTCCTCATCGCACAGGCAAAACTCTCAGCCCGGATAGTTCTGTCTTGGGCAAGTCCAAATTCAGGACTAGAAACAAAAGGGAGGGGATTGAGATCCTGATTTCCTCCCTTTGCAGGAGGTTTTGCAGCTGGTCTTTTCTCTTTTGGTCTTCTTTAGGCCCTATGATATGGATGTCCTCCCATATCTCCTCTAGCACTGAGAACCGGGAGAAAATTGGCCTCTTTCTAGCTCCAGAGGCTCTAGGGAAAAGGGAAATCTCAATGCCAGAATCACATAGCCTTGACTGGCATTTCTTCCAGGAAGAGGGAGGAGGAAGCGGCGTGGGGATGAAGGTGCCCACCACCATACCTCCCCCAAGGCAATCTGCTTGTGCACTGGCATTTATGGAATTTGGCAACCGATGGGACAGCTCCGGGCTGGCCTTCCTCTTGCCGTCACCTCCTCGCAGCAGAAAAGGCACATCCTGATCTCTGCCTGTGGATGCACCCGCTCGAGACGGCTCTCACGGAGCTCACAGGGGCCTGGGAACGCAGCAAATGTTCCCAGGTGCTTCCAAACGTTCCAAACGCTCCCAGAGCAGCTTCTGCAGGAGCGCAGCACAGGCACACGGCATCCTGCCGGCAGCTTCCCAATCGTTCTCCATTTTCTTCTGCTCCAGAGCGGCAGCCAAAGAGGGCTGCCGAGCAAAGCGCCGTCCTGCCTGGACAGCGGCACGGGAAGGCAGGCACGGGCTGCGGAGACGTCCCGCGGGAGCCTTGCAGCCCGACTGCATGGAGCCCTGCGCTAACACGAGGCTGTGCGGAGCTGCACGGGCTGGCACAGCCCGCAGAGCCCGCCCTGCTCCCTTCAGCGTGGGCTTTCGTGTCCTTAGCGGCCTTGCTACGAATCCGGCAAGCTCTGCACGCCAAGCGAGCTGGCCCATCTGAGGCACAGCCTTGGTCAAACACGAGGAATTGCTTGACAAGAAGGCACTGCAACTAAAAACGTTTAAAAATGTGAACGGAGCTCGCAGTTTGCAAGTTCGGTGTTGGGTCTGAAGCCTGATGCTCTTTGGGAGCTCCCTTCAACACTCATCTCGGCAGGCGTTCCTGTGCACCAGCACGCCTTTGCCTTTCTAAATCTGTGCTTTTATTTATTCTGAAACTACAGAAATAGGCTGGTTTAGGGAAAAGAAAAAAAAAAAAAGAAAAAGTGACAGGTATAAGACTCAGCTCATATGGATAACTCTGGGAAAAGAGATTTTCTTGCATGAGTCTACTTACAGGTTTGCTGCTATCAGCCGAGGATTAGGCAGCTAACATGGCATCTCTGTTGACATACATTTTCTCCCCACAGCTAAGACAGCTTAACTACTTTATACATCAGAATATGCAATGGCTAACCAGATGCTTTCAAAGAGGAAAAGTATCTCCTACTTATTCATTTATAATTCTGCTTTCAATGGAATTGGAATCCGGCGACAAAGACATAAACACCCCAAGCCCTCGTGCCTGCCTCCAAACGCTGCTCACATGAAAAGCTCAACTTAGGATCAGATAAATAGATAAATAGAAGCAGCTACTTGACTGGTCTTGCAAGTGCGCCGAGCCCGTCCACGCGCTCGCGTGTTCTCCTTCCCTTTGACACGCACACATCACACGGATTAAAGGGAAAGGGACCTTACAGCTTTCGACACCGCGTGTCTCCCGCCCTCCCTCGCTCCCTCCCAGCTGCAGCTATCTCTTCTGCGAGGATTACCAAGGCTACAGCCCCATGCAGCTGTCAGTCCCTGCGGGCTGTAATTCAGCTCTGCTCCTCTCACTCTATCCATCACATTTACACAAATCCCCGAGGTGGACTGCCTTCTAAATGTCTTTACCTTGTGCATTATCCTGGGGCTTAACAATCCAATATTGGTGCAGCCAAGGATAATTACTCTCCATTGATGATGGAACACCCCGGATCCTGTCAGCGCCGGCGATTTGCATCGCGCCGGGCTGGGGATCAATAGATGCAACAAAGGAGCGAGGCCTGACGAGAGGCCCAGGGCCGAGGGTCCCGCGGGAGGGCAGGGGCAGCTCCGCGTTTCCCCCGTCCTGGCACGGACAGGCCCTGGGCGACAGCGACCACCGAGGGCTACGTGTTGGCCCCGCGGCGGCTCCTGCAGGTCAGCAGGAAGCCGGGAAAACGCTCCGGGGTCCGAAGGGAGCTGCGTCCTGGGCCGGTTTAGACATGGGTTGAGTCACAGTGTCCAGAGGCAGGTGCCTGGTTCACAATCACACCCTGCTTTGATGGGACGCAGCAGCGGGTTCGGAAGCCTCCTCTGGAGGCGCGGGCCCTGCCAAGAGCTGCTGCCCTGCTGGGCATCATCGATATAGCATGGATATCTAAAATAAGGGACTGTGGATTGTTCAGCCACAACTAACCAGCTGAGCAGGTATATGAGAGTGGAGGTGGAATAACAAAATCATCCTGGTCAACTTGGCAATCTAAGCCTGGTCTGACTGGCCGTAAGAAGAGCCGTATGTGAGCCTGAAGCTCCCGTATTTAACCTAGAGAGATGCCAAGCCCCCTCCTGCTCCTCCAAGCTTTTATTTGGAGGCCAGCAACACCCTGACAAGTTCATGCCTTGGCCATCAGCCCCGCTGGGCTTAGGGCACAGAATGCTTTTCTGTTTGGATGTGACTTTCTACCACCACCACCAGTGCCCAGATTGAGCTGGGTCCATCTCTCGGCAAAGCCCAGATTAGTGGCATCAAAACTGAGGCCTGGGCTGCCGAGCGAGAGCTCCCAGCAGGACGCAGCTAACTGTGTTAAAATCTGGATTTCTATCGGGTTGCTGGTGGCAGAGCTGCATCGTCTCATGCTCTTGCCAGACTGGAAGAAACGCAGACTTTTCTTCCTGAGGAAATGCCCTTTATTGAGGGAAAAGCTGATTTTCTGGGATTCTCGACCATATGGAGGACAGTGTTTAAAAAAAACCCCAAAATGTGAATGGTGGAGCAAAATGAAACAACATGAAGGAAAGAGCCGGGCATGGCTTTGTTCTGAGACTGGTGAAGCTCAAAGTAAGAGAAGAGGAGAGCAGAGGAGAAAGCTCTTCAGCAAGCAGCTGTGCACGGTCTGCTGTTATCAGAGCCCGTTGCTGACACGGAGCTGTCACCGAGGCAGCCCGTGCTGCATCCGGAGGATTAGGATCCTGAGCAACACCACGAGCTGACTCGGCGCCTTGGACCGGAACGGGACGAGCTCCTGCAAGCAGCAGTGAGCAAGGAGGGAAGGGACCTTGCTGCTTGCAGGGAAATCTTTTCGTTTTGACTGGCAGTCAAACTTGGAGATTTTCTGTGCGCAACGGGGTCTCTTCCAAGAGGGGAAAGAGAAGAAATGCCAGATTCTGGCCTTCTAACACAGATGCTAGCGGCTACTAACGCCAACAGGGGGGCTGCATATGGCAAGTCTGAACAGCTCAAACTCGTTAACATCACAGCCTGGGATTATCACTATCTCTCATCATAAGGATTTGCCTCTCACCCTGACGCCTCCTCGCATCACTTGATTCAGGTGTAAATTTAATATTGATGGGAAGCACCAACCCTATGTCTGAAAGCCTTTGCCTTTACCAAGTAGAATCATTCTTTTTCACCCTGACCTCCTAATATCCTGAAATCTATTTCAGACTGATTATCTTAAAGGCTTTCAGGCCCCTTGCCAGCTTCAATCCTCAGCCTTTTTGGGGCACAAAGATGATTTGTGAACAGCACAGGATGGAAACGGTGAAGGAACAGCTTGTGGCCATCCCACCTGCTGCAAGACACCAAGCACCACCCGCCTTAATTGCTCTAATCCAGACTCACACAAGGAACTTAAAATCGGAAGACCTGGTGTCAGCCTATTAGAGACAGCAGGCAGGCCTGAAGAGTCACCTCCGCCCACAGGAGCTGCTCATTCTCTCCCGGACGCTGGCGGGGGGCACTCACCTCTCAGCAGTCTCCCTAAAATGGGGCTTCCACAAGCGGAGAGCGGCTTTTGCAGGAGCAACGGAGCTGGCCGGGCATCGGCAGCCTGGCACAGCCGCCCCCTTCGCCGCCGCGCTCCGATCCCAGCCCGCGTCGCGGGAATCCATCACTCACCACGGAGAAAGGGACATTATTATGGCTTTCCATCTGTCAGTGCAAAGTGAAATGTAACTTCGCGCTGGGCTTTCCACTCCGCGCTCAGGCACGGAAGATTTAGAGCTTGCTGCTATATTTTTGAAAGGGGAAATTGGAACGAAGCTGCTGAGTCATGAGAAGCGCGGCCAATATCGCCGGCCATTTCTCCCTGGGGAAAACCACTAATCCCTTCCGATGCACCTGGGTGCGATTGATTCCTCAGGATTCCCGCACACTTAAACCTTCTCCGGCTGTCAGGGGCGCATTGATTTGTTCGGCGGTGGAGAAGAGGACGGATGTAATGGAGGTGATTTTTGAGGTGGCGATTGCCACGGGTGGGTGAAGATAAAGCGCGGTGAGATAAGCAGCTCTTGGAACCCAAAGCGGAGCCGCTCCGCCGCCCGCTAACGCTGGCACATGCCGGCCACACAGGTGAGCGGCAGCGTAATGAATTCACAGGGGGTAATAAACCTGATGGAAACCAGCTGAAAATAGCCCGGCGGCAATAACGCATCCTCCTGCAGCGCTGTGCACTCAAGGACTTTGTCCTCATCAAAATGACATAATGTACAGTGGAAGAAAACAGGAGGAGAGCATAAACACAGGGACCTCATAAACAGCCGCAGCCCGAGCGAGAGCATCCCATTAAAGACAATGATGCCGAACCCTTGAAAACAAATGTAAATGGGCAAAACGGCGAGGCTGCGGTGGCCGTGAAGCTCCTGGTCATCGCTAACTGCTCCGCACAGGGAAGGACAGGGAGCAGGTTGGGATGTGGACCTATTTCCCTACTGTTTCACCATGCTGGGACTATATAGGGTTGATTTCATGGAACCAGAGCCTGTGCTGCTGCTGACGAGCGTTGTCCCTGTGTGGGTCCCGCTGCAGGCGCAGCCGGTCCCCGCCGCAGCCTGACCCCTCTGCCGCCATCCCCACGTCCCGCATGGACACAGCGTCCCGCGGGCTGCCGGGCCTGTAACCCTGATTTACTGTCAAATATAGCTGATAATTAGCTGAAGTCATATAGGCCTTACAGGAAAGCACACGAAAGAGAAATGGGCTGGGGCAAAGAGGGGCTATATTTTAAAGCTTCTTCCAGCCTGCACAGTCCCTTTCAACACTACATATATTGCTTTATTTCCCCCCCGCCCAAGCAGCTACTGCAGGGGCCAGAGCCTTGTGCAATAAGAAGAATGGCCAAACACAATTTTAATGTGTCTTGTAAGGCAGAGTGCAATCCTTATATATCAGAAGGAGCCATGTGCCGAAGTGCCTGATGATAAGGAAGAAATGTGTCCTCGATCAGGAAAAACCCGTTTAATGCGCACGCTGGGAGCAGAGTATTACACAGATACCACTTTCCACCAGCCATGTGAATTTAAGGAACCCCCGCTGGTAACTGAGACTGTTTGCAGACAATCAGACCAGAAGCAAAACGCTATAAATTCTTAAGGTGCTGCACAAGGCGAGATACCTCCGCACATCTCATAGGAAACCAGGAAGGGAAAGACACCACGGAAGCATCTGAACTCCCCTACAACAAATGCCATTTCAAGCATCATTTATTATGCTGCCTTTCACAGACTTTAACAGTCCTCAATATGGTTAGCAATTCCAGCTGACTCGTAAAGCGGTTTTAAAATTCATCATCGAAAAGAATGTTTATCTCTGTGTTTTCTCCAGTTCGGAAGTAAAATTAGACTCCTAAAACCTGGGGATGGTGTGTCTTTAATTTTGTTTAGAACAGAAAATAACTGTGATATGAAAGGTTTAATGAGGTTAGAAATCTAAAAGGAAATGGAGTGGGAATAGATTATCAAGAGAAATAAAGCCAACCGCTGGAGAGTACACTAATATTAAATATTAGGTTTCTAAACCAAATATATATAATCCATTTAGGGACTTAATGGTGGTTCTCAGAAGCACATTTATCTACAGCTTATGGTTCAACAACCAATATTATAACTCCATTTGTCATTGTTAGGCGAGGGGAATGGATGTCAGGGAGGCGAGGGTCAGCCGGCGAGGAGGAGCTCGGGAGAGGCTCCGCAGCCGAAGGCTCCGCTGGGACGTGCGGGCTAAGATGGATTTGGAAACAACAAACTCTCCTCCCCAAAACACCCCCTTCCATTTTTTCATTTCCCTTGCGAAGAACAAGGGCCTTAGACTCAAGTGAGGATTTGCCTTAAATTAGGCCTTGCGCCTATTTTTCACTTGGCAAGAGACTTCTCTGTGTGCCTAACTAAACGTGGGATTACGCACTTGATTAAAATTAGTGACATGCTTAAACTGCTTGATGAATTGGATCATTAGATCCCGAAGTCGATAGGATATAAGGAGTTTAGAAAATGAAGACAAATTGAAACGCAAAAATGGATTTTGGTGCTAAACCTTTGGCACTCATAATAACAAATATGTAGGATAGGCAAAGATTTAGCTAAACTTTTTGATGTTATCACCTAAAATTAGATCCTTGCTTGGGTAACTCCTGCTCTCTTCTGGGGATTCCCAGGATATACGATATGGGTGGTGAAATGGGGAGTGGAAGGGCAGCTTTGCCCTCAGCGAGTTTGCTCACGTAAAAACAGCCCTGAAGCTGCAGGAAAAAAAGAAACAACCTTCCATAATTAGGAGAGAAGCCATTAGGAGATGACATAGTGAAGAGAGAACTAAGGAGAAACGCTTGGTCGTCCATGTGCCTAGCTTAGAAAAGGCCAAGGGAGCCCCATGTGGAGAGATGAGCTATCCAGCAACGTGGAGGCCGAGTCCTGGAGGAACCAGCTCCAGCACCTCTGCCGGGGCTGCCCAGCGAACCCTACGGGCAACAAGATTCACAAGAAACCCGGCAGGATTTACACAGAGCAGCTTCCTCTTCTTGGCCCACTCCTGGTTGACTTAAACCTTGAAATGACACCAGGACCTGCAGTGAGCCCATTCAGCTTGCTTCTTTGAAGTGGTCAGAGCTCCAAGTTAAAAAAATGAAATAGCCCATCATGCAAAACGCTGGCAGCTCCCAGCACCAGCATTTCTTGCTGTCACTGAAGTTTTCAGGAAACTAAGAGGCTTCATACAGTGCCATATGTTGGCTATCACTCTAATCCTAGCCTGAGTATTAGTGGGCTTTTACTACTAACACCATCAATAGCAGCAAACTGAATTAACTGTAAGAGTCAGAAATCCGTCCTCTGAGTGGTATGACCAAATTCTTTCACATAATTTGCCTGAGTGACAGAAAAATATGCTCCTAGCATAAAACAAGTCTGGAGACTGGAAATGCTTTCCATTCTGCAAAAACATAACGCAGAGCTTCTTCTCGACTTCCAAGAGCTTCAAATTGAGACCTCAGCCTAGTGCAGTATGTAATTTTGACTCTAAGCTCGAGCTGAAATCAGTTTTGCTGAATGAAACCTGTAAACTTTTTACAGCAAACACGAGGAAGCAGTTTTTCCACCCGACATGTCATTAAACTGCGGAATTCACCACCACAGGATGTTGCCGAGGCCAAAAATACAAACGAGTTCAAGAAAGGAGTAGAGAAACGCACGGGGGAGAAGTCCACCCGTGGCAAGTGAGCACGCGGCCTGGCCCCGAGCTCGGGCAGCTCCTGCAGCGCGGGCGGCAGCGGGAAGGTCCCTCCCGCCCGCGCAGCGAGTCCTGGCGCTCCCGGTGCTCCCTGGGCATCTCCTGTGGAGCCCAGGCTCCCGTGTGACCAAACCCACCCTTACAGCCTGAACAACATTTGGATCCCAGCAAAGCTCGAAAACGTGTTGCAAAGCAGGGAATTT
>JAVCKT010003318.1:0-16935 GCA_032273925.1 Rhynchotus rufescens | reverse complement strand
TCCCCTCCGTAATTCCTCATAAACATGAGAAGTCTCACACTAAGGACAGGAATCTTGCAAATGAAGTTTCTTGCATTAAGGAGACCTGAAGTTTGTTTCTCATTATTTAACTGGAGGTGAGAGTTTAAAACCTTTATAAATATATATATTTATTTATATATATATACACACACACACACACACACTCTTCATATTTCCATTTCCCCAAATCCATAGGACAGATGAGTTTATGTAAGATGGCCTGCCAAAAACAAGACACTGGGGACACCTAGTATTTCCCCATTGTGGTCCTGCTAGCCTGTTATCTGTTATTACTTATTTTCCTCTTAACTCTGTTTCTAGGAGTATTATATATAACCCCTCAATTGACTGAACAGAGAATAAGACCATTAACAGTGCACAAATAAGAAAAACAACTTTTGCTTGGAGCTAGGACTATGGAGAGAGCATCACCAGCAAAGTTCAGCCCCAGATGCTCTGAAGAAGGAAATGTCTTTTTACTGTATGCTGTCCTTTGATATAATAATACTACAGGTTAAAAGCACTTGGGCATCAGTTTGAGTTTGGCAGCTCATTACACACCATACAGTATTTCTTTATATTCAGCTATTCAGCCTCAGTGAACAAGTGGCAGTATGATGTATTTATGTACTCCTGGCATTACCTCATTGCTTCCCATCTTTGGCCTCGTATCCCCTTTTCGTGTAGTTTAGTGTCCTTTTTATCCTAGAAAACTTGTTTCTTAGACTATGTGGATAGAGGAAGCTTACAAGAACTTCATGACATCCATTTGGCAAATGCACATCTGTATTCTCAACCTATGATATTATGAATTCTGTAAAAAGGGATTTATGCCATTGCTTCTTGCTCTTATGAGACGTTTTCCTTCATTATATGGTACTATACTTTGGCTATAGTCATGTTTTGATGATGCAGAAGATTTCCATGAAAGTGCTGCTATAGTATGGTAATTTTCATACTCTCTTTACATATTCTCTGTTTTAAAGAGCATTGATAAATAATGCATAGATGCTGCAAATTGTACATATAGCTCTCACATATACATGTAAATCTGTCTACAGATTCACACTATGGTAACATATAATAATCATGAGCATTTATAATTACACAAGTATTTTCATTTTAAACATCTATAATGCAGTTGCAAGATCAACTTTACAAATATTCTATTCACCTGCACTATGAACAGCACAACACAGAGAAGACATTCCAGTGGCACCCTTAAAGTCAACTGGAAATACATCTAACTTTAAGGAAATGAAGCTTTTTCCAAGAGACTACAGCACAGATGTGAATGAAGAAACAATGGAAACCAATATACAAATATATTCCCTAGTCTTGTATTAGGAGCACACAAACATTCAGGCCTCCTTAATGCAAACATGCTTGCAAAATCTAATCTTTTTTTTTGAAATGATATCTATTTTGGTAGACATCCAGGCAGCCATGTCCCCACAATGAGAAGGTAGAAAAGGACCTAGACTGGATTGAGAAACTCATAAGTCAGCAAAACATTTTACATCTGTGTTTAAAGGACATGCTGGTATGCTCTTCTAATCTGACAATGGTTAGCCCTGTCTTTGTGTCTAAGTAGGCACATACGTGCCTGTTCTGCCAAACTGTTCATTTGTCAGTCCTTTCCTAAACTTGTTGAAGCAAGAACACCCTGCACAAACCTTTCATTCCCTGAAAAAGGAGCTCTTTCTGAAGAGAAAGCAGGTGAAAGAGAGCATGCCCTCGTCAACTCTGAGGTCAAGATGTCTCATCAAGCAACTGTAAAGAGTGGTGACTATTTCTGTATTTGCATTCCCAGCTTTGTGACAGTTATGTGCATCTACATTATTTAAAATACCATTTTCTGAAATATGTACCACGGGGGTAAGCAAAGTGTATGTGCATTACTCCAAAATATAACAACTTATCTTAATATTCAGGGAGTTGCAGGAATCAGCTCTGAGTGGTGTACTTAGTGTATCAAATAGCAGATTAATTGTCAGCTGCACCACGCAGTTTACTTTAAGTGAATGCATCAGTATGTAATTGTATGAATGCATATCGGCAAATGACTGATGCTTTGTAGTCTCACTGAACAGAAAAGGCTGTCATAACAAATTGCTGCTGTTCAGGAACAAGTATCTAGAAAGAGCTGATACAGAGAACAGTAGTGACTGTTGCCCAGTACTTCACACAATAGGAGAAAAACATTATTGTTTCTTTAAGATTCATAATTCTGCTACCCATGACAAGGAATTATTTTGGCAGTCACAAAGACATAATGAGCCTTTCAATGGGAATTTCAGTGCTACTTAAAATTAGTATCCATTAGTGTCTGTTCATTATAAAGCATTTATTTGTGCACAATTGTAGCACTGAGCCATAGTTCAGCTGTCATGTATCATATCACATTCAATCTCATAACTCTATGGTAGATTTGATTTTTCTAGAGGAAAAGTGTTCTGTAATGGGTCACATTAAAATTGCCCGATTTTGCAAAGGAAAAAATGTGACCTAATCTTCATTACTTCTAAACAAATGTCATGTTTCAACTGAGGGCACAATAGTTATAGTCTGTATCTTTTATGAAAGCGAACTAGGATGGTATTTCATTCCCCCTGTCCAGAGGGCTAGTCAGATGGGTTTGACTTACATAATTTAAAAAGTTGTATTTTTGTTTTCTAGATACAATGCAAATATATGGCTATAAAAATGAGTCAACTTTTTCATTGTCATTTATATCTGAGAATTAAGTAACGCAAGTTGTTGCAAGAAAAAAAAAATCAACTAAACCTCTTAGTTCCTATAATAACAACCTTAACAACACTAAAAATCAGTTCTGATATTAAGTGTGCTGTGTAGTTTCATACTGACACTGGTGGCCTCACCAATTCACATACTTAATTCTGATTTTAGATCACCTATTTTCCTGCGTACATTCATATCAGCCAGAATATTTAGTCTCTAATTTAGTAATTAAATTCTATGGTACAGTTTCTTTAAAAAAGAAATGGGCACAAAAGTTTGGGACAGAACCTGGTGACACTAAACCTTGTGTTCTATTCACAAGCAAATCATGTGAAAATATAAAGAACACTGAGCTGGTAATAACAAAAATTATTTAAAAATATATATACTTAAATGTACATAAGTAATTAGTTATTGACCTATACTTACTTGAGGAAAAAAAAATACCATTTCTTGGAATATCTTCCCAGTAATGAACAGATGAATTTAAACCGCCTGGTTTTCTTTTACCTCTTGTATCAGGCACATAGACTGTTGCTGCACACTGTGTAAAGCATTACCTAGAGCCCAGTTTAAGGACAGCCTTAGACAACATGGAAGCCTATCTTACCTTACAACTGGTTCCTACAAGCTTTTTCAGGAGTGTTACAGTCTTAGAGTTCCCATCACCTATCATGACTCCGTTGGCAAGGCTTATATCAGGCCTTCACTGTTCCTTTCCCAAATGAACTTTCTTCAAATAACTCCATAAATAACTGTGAAGGATGCCTTTGTGAGGTTTCTGCATGAACCAGCTTCTACGCACACTTGGTTACCATCCTCTTATCTTACTACTAGAGATAAAAACCCCTTTCCTTTCACCTAGGAAGGAGTTCTGCACATGCTCAAGCGACGAATATCTCTGTCCTCCCTCAGATTCCTCCCTCCTCAGAGTTCAGGATTTTCTCTCAGAGTTGAGGATTTTTGCTCAAGTCTTGAATCCTGTTTTCCCAGATTTTAGCCCTTTATCAGACTTTCTTTAACCTCCTGAATCTTTCATTCCCTCTCAAAACACATGCACCTGACAATTTTCTATTTTTCCCTCCAGTCCTTCCTCAAGCAGGGGCATATACTTAAACATTTGAGGACGATGTCTTGAATAATCGCAATCATTACAAATTCCAAGATGTTAACGCTCTATTTTATGTCCAACCATCGACTTTGTTCCCTTGAAAAAGACACTTGGCTCCTCTCAGTAAAATAAATTCTCTAAATTATCTATTATTCTCCAGCAGTACCTGGAAGAACATATGAAAGCTTTGTAGGACTATGTTCAGAAGTGCAAATGTTTTAAGAATTTTCTCCTAATTCTTATTTAAGTAAAAACTAGCTATTCATTAGCTTTAAAACATAACTCACAAGCGATTTTAGTCTTCTTTTCTCCTGGCTAAACAGGCCCAGCTCACTTAGTTTTTCCACATATGAGAGATCCTCCAGTCCCTTAACCATCTTTGTCGTTCTCCGCTGGACCCTCTCCAAGAGCTCTAGGTCCCTCTTATACTGGGGAGCCCAGAACTGCACCCAACACTCCAGGTGTGGCCTCACCAGAGCTGAGCAGAGGGGCAGGATCCCCTCCCTTGACCTACTGGCAACATCCTCCTGGTGCAGCCAGGATCTCATTGGCCTTCTTGGCCACAAGGGCACCTCCATGGCTCATGGTTAACTTGGTGTCAACTAGAACTCCCAAATCCCTCTTCAGGGAGCCACAAGTCAACCCCTATTCTGTACTGATGCCTGGGGTTATTTCTTCCCAGGTGCAGGATGCTGCACTTGTCCTTTTTGAACCTCATGAATATATGCTCATATATATATATGCTCATATATCTTTGTATATGCTAAATTCATTGAAGAGGTCACAATGAAATCGAATTTGTCTCCCCTTTTCTAAGTCCTCCTGTTCTTTAATCATGAAGGAAAAGCAATACAATGCAATTTCAAAAGGTCAATCACTCATGAACAAATGGTTGATGACAGTTAAGGGAAATAGCCTGGAAACACCCATAGGCTGAAATGTGCTTGCATTTAGTTTTGAGTGTTCTCAAGCGAGAGAAAAAAAAAGAAGAAAAAAAGAAAAGTTCAACACATATTCTGATGATTTATAAGCATCAGGATTTAAACTGGACAGTTACATATTCACTACTAATTAACTTGCCAGTTAATTGATGTTTATTAGGTAGTCCATATTTTTCAGACATGTGCTACTGTTTGCATATGGCAAGGTTGTGATATCATGAAATAAGCATGCATATAATTAAGATAGTTTTGAATTTAGGCCCAAGATAAAAGAAAATTGATATTGTTAAAGTCACTACTCCACTTTTTCCTGCAGCTCAGTTTATGAACATTTCCTTCCTTTGCTAACAAGCACAAAATCTCTTTTTGCATCATTGCTCAAGCTATTTGAGTGTTCTACCTTTACCAGTTTTGAATTTCATTTCAAGGTTAATCTCACTCTTAAAATGTTTCATTTGGGAATAATTAGAATTTCTCCGTAATACACTCTTATTCTAAATAATTGATATATGCTCCTTAAACTCCTTTTTAATATAGCTTTTGTTGGCAATTACATGTTTGTAAGACTAAGTATTTCCTGCAGTAAAACCAAGAACATTGTAACATAGTATTCCTATGAATTCATATCAAAGTAACAGGAGAAGGATATTTTTCTTTTAAATGCAATTTTTTTTTTTTTTTGGACAGATCATACAAACATTTTGACTTGCCTTGGCCTCTCTGGAGCAACACAATGCAGCCACAGAGTATTTGCCAGGCTGGTTTACACTAAATCAGTTTCAGGAGAGAAATTCATTCAGCCAGACTTCACTTCCAATCATTTCCCTGTCCCATCATGGCGACATCCCTACCTGAACAGTTATCTTCCCATTCCTGTCACTTGACCATTCATACCACTTCTTCCAGCCTCAGTATGTTCAGATGTAAATAGGTGTATATTCACATACAGTGTAATTCCCCCTTCCAGGTAGCACTCAGCTTTGATTATGCTGTTGCAGTAATATATCAATATCTGATGTCCTCAAAAAAATGCCAGGGGTTAAAACACTGTCACTTTAATGCTGACAAAACACTGAAGCCTTTGAAATGGTTTTAAGGTGGGTGCTTTCGTGAAGACCTAGAAAGAGCACCCAAAATGTATTCAGGATGTGAGACACCTTGAAAGAGACAGAGCACTAACTTGAATCTGCACTTCCTCAGCACTGTGTGTGGGCTGGTCCACTGCCACCAGACATTTAGCAAACACAAAGTGAATTCTTTCCTTGTAGAAATTTCCCCAAAATTTAGGACCTTCCCAAAACAAAATTAAATTAAAAATAAAATACATCTTTATTTTCTAACCAGTAATATTTTTCCCCATGGCTTCCCAGACATATCTGTTGTTAGCTCCTTCTGTTGCCAACACTTGTAACTTGCTAAGCTTTTAAATATCTAAAGTGCATTGTTATATTTGTGACTTATATTTCAGTATTTAACTCTACCATGTAAACAGTAATGCCATCATTTAAATTGTTTCTAGATTAAGGATACTATCTGCAGCCTTATTTCTCACCAGCAATATTACAAAATAAATAAATAAAACCAACAATCTGAAGGAGACAGAAGGAAAAGGAAAAAAAGGAAAGGAGAAGGGAGAGAATTTGGCTGAGAAGATCTATTTTCATAAGAAAAACACAGACATATGCATATTTTTTTCCTATATACAGAAAAGTAGCACTGCCTTCAAGAGGCATCCAGAATAACTTTGAATATCTACAGCCTTTTTCACTTTAGAACAAAATAAAAATTCCTCAACATTCTGGATCCTATCTTTAGTTTGCCATTTCACAAACAATAATTGAGGAGAAAAGAAAAAAAAAAAAAGAAAGAAACAAGGAAAAGAACTGCATGTGTCTAATCCAAATTCTCTGAAGGATTTTTTTTTTGAGTTATGACAGTCTCTGAAACATGCTTTTGTTTGTTTATATTACATTTCTCCTCTTTATTTTTTTTTTGATAAATCTCTTTCATGTCAGTTCACAATATCAGAATTATACAGAATAGGGAACTCCCTTTTGTTCTCAAAATCTACTCTTTTCCACTATTGTATAAGATATTTAAATTTTGCATGAAATACCAATGATAAAAGAGAAAGGAAAAGCGGCCACTGAAGTTTTTTGAATTATAAAAGAAAAAAGACTGTTTGACTTATGTTCTCCATGATTAATGCTGTTGTAAAGCTCTGAAGCCTAGAGATGCAACCTGTTTAAGGAAAAAGTTAAAAATTGCTACCAGGCAACAAGTCTTCAAAAGTCAGAGCAGAGAACTTTGCATCCAGACTCGGGAAAGCTTCATCTCCATGAGTGATTCACTGCATGTCAGGGAGCAATTAACCTGCCGGTGCTTCAGCCTACTTCACTGGTAAAACGAACTGTAATATGCTGCCTCTGTGGGAAGGAGGAGTTGAAGATTAACTGGGGAGGGAATTGAAGATTAATTATTTTTTAAAAAATTTATGATAATACATTTGCTGTTTAAACATTTACAGTCCCCTTCTCCACTCGCTCCTCCCCAAGTTAATCTGGAATTAAAATTAAAAAGCATCACTACTCTTTCAAAAAAATCCTGAAGACACCTAAAAAAAAAAAAAAAAAAAAGAAAAAAGAAAACAGATAGCTTCAGAGTTTGTGGTGCTCTGAAGATCAATATGTTTGATCTAGGCAGAAAAATGTTTATGAGGATGCTGTTAGAAATCTCACACCAAAGACACAGTAGACAAAGTCCTGTCAATCACAACACAGGTCCAGCACTAGATTTGGGTAGTGGTATAAGATCCATACTTGAAAAGAGCTGCATATCCACAACACTTGCATTAGAAGTACCAAAGGTAGCACAGATGTCCTGCCATGGTAAAGCAGGTCCCTTTAGCCTCAGAGTTATGTAATGCGGCAGTTGCTACAAAAACTTGTTTTATTTTATTTTTTTAAATAACTTTGTCAATAAACACAGTTTATTACATGTCTCAGCTGCCAGGATGACTTATGCCCTCTTTGCTTTAACATGAATACCTCTATTTACGTAGAACAGGAAGGCTGGTTATTTCTTACATGACTGACTTCTCCTTTTGGCATAATATGCTCTTATGAATAGTCAGGTGAAAACAACCCACTTACCTTCAAGATAATAAATTAGCCTATGTGACTCAGACAGGAAGAGGGGAGGAAAAAGAAGTGAGAATTAAAGTTTTGTGCAGTTCTGCCGCAATTCAAGCCACATAATCTCCACACACCTATGCATATAAAACGAGGACTCTGGAGATACAGAGTTTCTATGGAAAACAAATTTTTAAGACTCAGCTAGCCTTTGGTTATGCAAAGAAATGAAGATTGAGCAGCTGAACTGACATTTTGTTTCTGGATAGAAGAGGGTGGTAGTGACTCATTCCTCATTGCTATGCCAGCATACCTTTTCTACACAAGCTTTCATTAAGGTTAAAAACAAATGAGAAGGCAATGTATTTTGGCTTTCATCAATGTGTTGCTGACAAGTAATGTGAGTAAGTGACCTGCCACAGTGGCCTAAGCCAAAGTACTCTCATTTGGACCGCTCAAAAGCGAGTATTTCTCATGTGAAATTCAGAAAGGGCATGCTGTATATAGAAATGAAATTACTTTTGCTCTTTCTCTGCAAAAGTCCACAGAGCCTACATTCACAGCTACTGAAGTTATATAAAAGAAAGCCTGAATTACCAGGCACAATGGAATATAAATGGCAAATATAAGAAGCTAATACTGTATATGATGGATGAATTAAGGGTAGAGATAAAAACAGATACTGTATAATCAGTACCTGCCTCTGGTAATGATAAAATTTGATCAAAAAAGAATAGGTCTGTATGTAGAATATTAGTCAGAGCTCAAAGGGGAATATTAGTTGGAAACTAAAACTTCCTTAACTTCCTTAAGTACTTACATACAACACAGAAAAGCTCAATTCACTGCCAATGCCTAGGCAGGACATTTTGTATTAAGCTCCAAATCCTGCAGTTACCAGGATAACACCTCTTGTTAATTCTTGCTCACAAAACACAGCAGCACCCCAAGACACTCAGATGGAGCACACGACATGTCAGATAACTCTAATCATCCTCAGAGTCATTCTAGGTTTCCACCCGGGGCACACAACATGTCAGATAACTGATCATTTTCAGCGTCATTTTGGACTTCTTTCAGATTCATCCACACCCCATTTCAGAGAGAGAAGGCAGACACAAACTTTCTGCCCAAAACTCACAAAACATCTAAGAAAAGTTCAGCTGAACCCCATCTGTCCTGAGAGCAGTCTTCCCCATACCTTGGACATCATCCCAGCAGATGTCTCCCTGAGCTTCACACCTACCTTACTCTCAGCCCTTAACCTCTTGCCCAGGAGAAAGCAGACATATCCTGTGCTCAGCGTAACTCACCTCAGCGCAACTGCAGCTGTTAAATACAAGCACAGCTTGCCCTAAGGGAAAGACACCCTCCTACACAGAGTTTCACAGAAATGAATGTAGCATCTGCGATATCACTGACCAAGCAAGGAAACACTAAGAACAACAGCACCAGCTCCTTTTTGCAGAGTAACTTAGCATGTATGAGCCAGGGCATGGTGGTTTCTCAGCCTCTGGGTGGTGGGGCTGCATGGATTTTGCTCTGGCCTTTTCAGAAGTACGACATGACTTCTGTCTCACTTGTTAGAAGCGGCAAGTCACTCAGCAAAAGAACTCAGCAATGTTTGTATTCAACTTTTAAAATTTTCCAACTATAAAAAATATCACCCCCTTTCACATGCTCCTAAATCCTACTCTAGAATGCCATCTCTAGCCAAAGGGATTTCTGTAGTTACTAACATGTGGCCTTATCTTTAAATTAATGCACTTGGTTTTAGGGATATAGGCTTCTGTCTATGAGAAAAATACACAAATATTTAACAACTACTTTTCTGTTTCATTTTTTTCATACAGACATCTCAACAATTGTTTTCCAGTAACAAGCTGCAGTAAAATACCAGATAGTTAACAAGGATCAGATCTAAGCTAATTATGTATGGAACTCAAAGCTGTCATTCTTATATGACTAATCTGGTGAGCCATTTAAAGAGAGGGAAAAAAAACATAACATGAACAAAACCTCTGTACAGTTTTGTACTACTAGGTAAACACTGCTGAGTGAAATCATTCTGTGAGATATATAAGCCTCCCATGATTTACATGGAGTTCTGTGCAGTGCTATACAGCAGAATTTGGCCATCCACATAAAAATTTCACTCTTCATGTGCATAACATACATTGAGGAAGCAAGTGAAAAAATGAGCAACCCCAAATCAGCTTGTTGGCTCTAGTCTGCATAAAGTGAGGGCATAAGGTAAACAGAGTAGAGATCAAAATCCTTTGCACTTAAATGCCCATAAAGACACATCTCTTGCTGTTCTCTAAAAAGCAGTTGTTAGTGTTCATTCCTGTGCCCCTTTATGAACTCTTTTTCTTTGTTACATTCTTTTCTCCCATAAGTGTGCTTAGAACACTGCAGTCTTCAATCTCTGATATTGAGATTTTAGGTTTGGAAGACAGTTAAACATGCAAATTCACTGTTTACTAGCCTGCAGTTAGTGTATTCACAGTGATAACTAATTTTCTGTAATCATATCCTCAAATCACCGTATTGTCTATCTGCTTCCTTTATAGCTAGTTACAGATCTGACAGACTTTCAGAAAGAGAAGACAAAAGAATCTCACCTTCGTCCCAAACATATCAGCATTAGGTAGACAATACAGAACCAAGAAAATTGTATTTGAAGGTAAGAATATTAACACTGTTCAGCACAAGTTATCATCCCAGCGACTTCATATTTTTTCTGTTCATTTGTAATCACTCAAAGATATCCCTTTTATGAGTGCTGCTACTCAGGGTGCAATTTCCATTTCATTGTACTGGCAGCCTTTTTCTTCACATACTTCACAAAGATAACGGTCAAGGAATCTCAGGGAGGAAGCACTAGTGTACATGGGATAGAGGAAGGGAGGCATGGAAAGTTAAGTCAAAGACAGGGAGAAAAAATTAAAGAGTACAAATTTTCCCGAAAATGGGGTGGGGGAGATGTATACATTAAAAGCTGTTGATAACTTTTTAGGAACAGAGGAGGAAAATATCTAAAAAAGAGAAAGTATTAATTTTGCTAATTATTCTTGGAAGATTTCTGCTTCCACCCTTGTTTGCTCCAACTCTACTTTGTCTTTGATTCGCTTTCCTTTTTCTAAGAGAAAACCAGACTAGTGTCTGCTGGTATGCTTGGATCCATAAAACTGGGAGAAGGACATCAGGAGATACCTTTCAAGAGGCTAAAAGTGCGAATACAAGCTCCCCAGCTCTGTGGGGGCTGCTGAATACAAATGACACCTGGAGACATGCAAGAGCCAGGGAGCTTTAAGGTTTAAGCGCAAGTGTCCCCTTGTGCTGAGCAGGGCAACCTCAGCTCATCTCTGAAGATGCATCTTAGAGGTTTCCCTGACATAGATGTTTTCCAGTATCAAATGCTGTCACCACATGAGTTCATAGGTAGGACCCAACAGAGAAATACAAATACTAGCCAAAGAAAGTCAAGGGAGTATGGCTTATTTGAGTCAAGTCTGATAGCATAAACTAGCTTAGTCAGTCTGTTACAATGCTTTTTTTTTTTTTTTTTGTCATAGTTTAAGAATCTTTTCTCAACCCATGCTTGCTGCATCTCAGCCTCCTGACAGCTGCTGCACTCTTTTCTCCATAAGAAGCCATAGAAAACTGAGTGACCAATCTCTGCAAGCAGTACGATTTATCCTCAGTTTAAACTGAGTTGGCTAACCCAGGCTAATGGCCATTTTTTACCACTTGGAAGAGAAAAGAACTTAGTGACTCAAAACTCGGGTCTGCTTCATACAGCATCAGGTGGAAAATACTCTTTCTACAGGAACAATTCTCTGCTTTTTACAGAAAGTATCTATAAATACTCCAACACCAAATTCCCCAGGTGGAAGTGATACGGCTGTGAGACATTAATGTGCATTCTTTGTCTCTGCTACATCGCCTGTTTCATGTTCATAAATTAATAAGTAAACTGAAGCAGAACATAGCTCACCTATGAGCTGGAAACAGGTAAAATCCAGGAAATTAGTCTTAAATTACTGTAAAATGAAGCACTATAAATTCTTGAGAGGGATCTAACTCTGAAGATTCTTCTATAGATATTTTTGTTTATTTAACAAAATGCTTGCATTGGCCACTAAACAAGAATTTATTAATAATTTAAAGCTTTGGGGCAAATTGTTCAATGCAAGAACTCATCTACTATTCTTTATGACAAGAAGGACAGAGATCACAGGAAACATTCATCTTAATTCATGAGCATTATCAGATGCTCAGCCAACATATCTAGAAATCTTAGTGAAAAGACCTAAAATGAGAGCATAAGCACTGCAGTACCATGAGTTTACTGTGTTTTCAACTTTAAAATACAAACAGACCACATTAATGAAATCATTATTGTCAGAAATCTGATCAGATCACTCAAAGGTAAGTAGTAACAACTAAAGAATGGCAATTTGTTTCCCCACGG
The DNA here is from genome assembly GCA_032273925.1 of Rhynchotus rufescens. Lineage (NCBI taxonomy): Eukaryota > Metazoa > Chordata > Aves > Tinamiformes > Tinamidae > Rhynchotus > Rhynchotus rufescens. Next base: position 4,512 of record JAVCKT010003318.1, on the reverse strand, counting down.
AAATAGAGAGATTAGGACTATTTATGCAGTCACTTAGGAGATCCAGAGGTAGAAATACATCCCAGAACTGACAACTAAGCATCAGTCCAATTACACAAAATATGAAAACTAAAATCTTGGACAAGAGAAGACAAATACATCAATGTATTGCTAATACTAGGAGGATAACAGGCAGAAAATATCTGAGAAGATTGTTAGGTGAATAGGAAAGATGAAGTGGTTTGAATTTTGTGGAGTAGCAGCATGCATTTCACATGAAGAATAAGCCATATAAAGTAAATGGCCTGTGTCATAGAGGTAGGGAAAATAATTCTCTTTATTAGAAATTAACTGGAAGATTCCAAACACTCTGAAAGTTAGACATGCAAGCAAGGATACTTGGAACAAAATTCTCACAACTGCAAGTTGACACATTCCAAACATTTGGAAGCAATGTGGTAAAGAAAATGAAATTAAAATTTCTCTTACTTTAAGCCCGCACAAAAAAAAAAAAAAAAAAAAAAAAAAAAAAAAAAAAAAAGGTAGATAATAAGCAGAAACAATTGAAAATTGCTATTGATTAGAAGAAATTCAATACAATTGGGACTTGGTGGGAGTATTTCCATGACTAGAATGTTAAAAATCACAGCCTGTAACCTCTTCAGAAAAGACAAGGTAAGCAAAAGAAGTTGGAAATGTGCTCATGTTAGAAGACAATTATTTGCTTTAGAGTTGCTGATAATTCAGAACAGCAGGGCCTTGAACATACATGGATCAATGAGCTCACTAACAAAGTCCACAAGGGGATTCTGATGTGAGGTTTTTACAGACCACCAAATCAACCTAATGAATAGTATGAATTAATCCTTAAAAACTTCTTAGTAATGTGGGGAAAGATACATCATTTTTGGAGCTTTCAGCTGCAGATGCATGCTGCAGATCCAAATCAGTTAACAGTATATCACTAGAGCTCCTGAAATAACATGGGTTTTTTTGTTTTGTTTTGTTTTTTAATGAAGCTTGTTCTACTCATCTTGAGGTAGCTATTTTAAAAGAAAACAGATGACTGAATCATTAGACTGGAGGCTGGTAGTTACCTAAAGATCAATGGTAGCAATTCAACTACATTCAACATGGGCAAAAACAGGACAGTCTCAGAGGGCTTTACACATAGGCAGTACTACAAAAGTACTACTTTCCAGAAGTTGAGGAAAAGTATAAACAAAACAAAAATAGAGCTGCAATAACACAAATGAAAAATCATAGTTCCTGAAAAACTTAAGTCAAAAACTTTGCTTTCATATCAAAGAAATCTTGACCCAAAAACTCACAGTGCTACATGCATGAAGACAGACACCTATAGTAAAGAACAGATACTAAAATAAGTATCAGTTGGTATAAATGAATCTAGGAACCACAGTTATTTAAGTAAATATCAGTTGTTAAAAATCATGTTAAGAACTTCTGAAAATGGATAAAGAATAATAAAGAGGCATATTAAATGAAGATGCAACCAGAAGTATTTTGTGTTAGTTTATGTGACTAGAGGCTCATCTCCATGCTGAGGTGGCAAGGGAACCCCAAAACTGAACCAAAACCACTGGAGTCCCTGTGCCAGGTTCTTGGGGCTGTCACAGCCCCTGGTCCCTCAGATGAGGCAATGGGAGAGGCTCTCCTAATATAGCCTCAAAGCCTGATGGAGGTGGCCATCTGTGGGGGTGTAGGACTCATGCTGCAGGTCCCAGTCAGCTAACTGTATTAACAAAGGATGCAGGAGATAGGATGCAGAGGAAGAGCATTTGGGGATTGCACAAGACTTGTCATTAGATGTTTAAGGAAAGTCCAAAGTGGGGAAAGTGAGAGATCAAGTGCTGGGGAGGAACAAGTGTGGGAAAACAGAAGGAATATATGATAGGTGGGACCAGTTGTATGTAAGTAGTGGTAAGGCCATAGGTCTGGACCAGATAAGGGCGGGACCTGTTTGTGTGTGTTTCTGTGCAGGAGGCAACTGAGAGTCCAGGGGCCAGCTCCTGCATAGGAGGAGTGGTAGTTACTGAAGGGATTCATATTGTATGTGTGTATTAATACATACATACACGTGTATATATTTTCCACTCACTAGGAACTCACCAGGTTTTTCATCCTGATCAGACAGGGAACAAGATCAGGCTTTTTAAGCTGTCTATGTTTGGATGTGTGCTAATTTTTCTGCCTATTGATCTGTGTGGCTGACGTGTGCACATGTATGCGTGTGTGTGATGTACATGTGTACACTGATCGGGAATAAACCCTCAGCCTTTCTACTGGGGGGCCCTGGAGAACTACCACAAATGGACTAGGCCCAGCCACGGGCAAAAATGGTAACCCAGACTTGGAGCACTGAAAATATTCCTGGCTTGTACTTGGAAAGAAGGCGATGGAAGCACTGCTCTGCAAGCTACTTGGTCACCAAGAGGAATGCTAAGTATCGTCTACTTTGAAAAAAATCTAATCAAAAGTGAAACAGTAACTAAGCTTAATTCATAGATTTTGGACATTCTGATATATATACAAGAATTAAAAAGCTGTTCATGCTCTGTGTGTTCATTGTTTTTGTTTCTAAAACAATACAATCTTAGAATGCTTCAAAAAAAAATAACAGAGAATTGGAATAACACTATTTTCCAATACTCAAAAAGAATTCTGCAGTAGTAAGCTGGTAGATCGGCTAGACAGACATTGACCCAAAATAAAATGATAGAAAAATTGAAACACAATTCAACCAATACAAGATTGGGCTAGGGAAGTAGGACAGAGAAATAAATAATAGCAATAAAAATCACTTTATAGGAAATAAATCATATCAAGGAAATCTGATTTTATCCTCTGACAAGATTATGCTTGGTCAATAAAGGTAGGTTGAGAGACCAAGATTCTTGGATTTTTGTAGCACTTGGTGTAGCACTACAGAACATTCTGATTAAAATTAACACTGTAAAAATCATCACATGTTATAGTTAAGGTAAATTAGATGAATTACAGAAGTTAACCTCAGGCCAAGAACTACTTATCCAATAGGGAATATTTGCTGATGGAGAGTTTTCCCAGAGGAGTCTTGCTGTGATTAGCAATAGGGCTGATGCTATCCAACATTGTCATTATGAAATGGAATAAAAATAAAGTCAATCAGGTGTAAAACTGTATATTTGATCAAACATTTCATCAATGTCTAGCTAGCATTCATGCCTAATTTTAAGAATCAGTCTGATGAAGTGGTCTTATTGATACAGGAAACATGGACACTTCCTTTATCAAAGGGGAATATATATATATATATATAAAAATTATGTATTTTATATAAATATATATATATATGTATGTTCTCTTTGAAAGGCTCCTAATAGACAACCTCCTAGAGCTTGTCTACCTAGCTTAGCTGCCTATAGCTAAGCAGAGATGATCTACTACTGAAAGTGGTTTGTTAGGCACTTTAAAACATGTAGGCACAAATAAGTTGCCAGATGAAGTTCACAGACTCGCCTCTGTAGCCTGGATCTTCTAATGGCTTCTTTGGGCTTTAAAACCCATGACTCCACTTGCATTTAAGTAAGGCAAAGTTTGTAGAGAGAAGAATTGTATTTCACTAGAGCAACTGACATCACAGTTGCATGTCTCTGCTCGTATTACTACTGAAAGCATGAAGACCTGGGACTTGGGAAAAAAGAAACACAGTAATAGGTCACATAGATATCCAACAGGCTCAGAGGAAGATTTAAAAAAAAAAAAAAAAAAAAACAGACCAGAAAATTTAGAACAGCTGTATGCTTTTAGGCAATTTGATTTAAATCTTCACATTCTTTTAAGCCTTCACAAAGCAGAGCACAGGGATCAAGGAAGTCAGACCTCTAATCAGTCCTCCAGGATAAGCTGCAGCTGCAAGGGCAGAGCACAGGCACATGCGCCTCTCCAAAATACCACTGAGACTCCTCCTGCCACCACCAGCAGCAGCAGAGCGTCACTGCCTAAGATGGCTCAAATATTCAAACCCCAGGTATACCCATGCCTGTCATCCAGAGCACTGTCATCTACTACACGTGTGGTTATTTTTTTCAGGGTCTGAGTGACTTACTAAAATGCTGTTCCTTTTTCTTGAAGAAAATGAACATTTCCTTAATATTTGCGTAGAAGTGTGTGTGCATGAATATATATATACACACACACACACGTGCATGTATACACACACACGCACGTATCCATATTAATTCTAGAGACAACAGTCCTGACTTTTGATTTACAAACTTCATTTGATTTTTGGTGGGGAGAAGAAAGGGAGGAAGATAAAAAAATTTTTGCACCAGACTTGGGGATCTGGGTTTTGCCTCAAGGAGGAAGAATTCAGATATGTATATTTTCATTTTCGGAAGTGCTCTTCTTTATTTGTAGCAGATCCCTGCCACCTCCATGGTTAGACTTTCTCTATAGATTAGTGGCTGTTTAAAACTGCACGAAGAAGTTTTTGTTCACAAGTATTGAGGAAGGACATTTTTTCAGTCA